>VZRW01001397.1:37286-69245 GCA_013398125.1 Aegotheles bennettii
CATTGCAAACTGATGCTAACAGTACAGGTCAGGGCTGCCCCACACCACTTGATTGTGGAGCAGACAACAGCTGTGGGAATGTCTAATTTCCTAGAGTAGATGTGGCCTGAAAGTCTAAGCTGGAGTGGGTGAACTTCATAAAGACAACAGGACTTACACAGCAACACAGTGAAAAATGTTAATTACAGGGACGAGAAAGGTGGTGATTTCTGTGTTTATTTATCACGGCATGTTTCTAGAAAATCAAATGCAGCTTTTAAAACAAACGAGTTCACGCAATAAGCAGGGGTTTTGGGACATCATGTGAAGCAAACCTTAAAGGCTTCAAAAAACGTTTTTTATGCCACAAAGGCCTGATGTGTAAATTATTTACTTTGTGCTGATGCATTTGAAGAGTTTCCCAGTGGCCACTAGAAAGGGCTGTTACCAGACTCCGTGTGTAGCAGCAGCAAACCTTGGCTCACACCTAAACAGCTCCATCTTCACATGGCCACCCTGCAGCATCAATGACTGGCTGGTGCTATATGCACACAAGCTGGCCATGTAGCCAAAACCAAAATTTAAAGCAGTGTATAATTTCTTTTAGGAGGTACAAATCTGCTCTTAATGAAAATGCAATGTTCTGTGAGTCACAACTCCATTGAAGCTTATAGAAATCTTTATGGTGGTGACATTTATTAGCAAAGTAACAGGTACAACCTTAGTTATTTAGAGCCAGCTAGAATTATCTTAATGAGTCTCCTCGGTTATTTAGAGCCAGTTAGAATTAACTTAATGAGTCCTCTTGTTAGGAGTTTTTGAATAATCTTATCTTCTCTATACAACAAGAGCAGTTCACACTTACAGACCAAAATAGGACTCAATCAACCCACAGATTCCAAATATAGACTTGATGGCTTTGGACATTGTCTTGAGACTAAGCTATTGAATATTTTATTAGCAAATCACAGTGATAATCCTACAACTATGTTCAAAATTATTTCCTTTTATGCATTTCTTTCCCACCAAGTTATTTCCTTCAAAACACAAGGTGTAATTTCCTCTCCTCTTTCACAGTATATTATTCTAGTCCAAGACTGTTTATCTTTCCTTTCATCTATTTCCCTCTCAGAAGACTGCTGAAAACAAACTGATATTTTTTGCTAGATAGTAATTGACAGAGAATAGTTTTAATTTAATACAGCTATAAAATAATCAGTTTTGGGCAAGACAAACAATGATATGTTCTTATCCAGTAGGGTTGTTACAGACCCAGTGGAAACTTGACAAAAACAGAGAAGCTCAGATTTAGTCCCATGAAATTGTGTCTAAGGCCCTCCTTACTGAACATCTCAAAATTTCCTGCAGGGAATTCACATTCAGATCAACACTAAACTGTTGAATTTTATTTCTGGACACTTCTAAAGAACCTAAATATCTTTGTCATATTTTACCCAAGAGGTTAGATTTCAACTAACACAGTTTTATTTTAAAATACCTTTTTTTTTAGTCCTTTAGTAAAATATTTCAGAGACAACTTAGTTGAAAGGAATAATATAAATACACATTTTTGATCAGGTTAACTAAAAGATTTTCATTTTGGCATATGTTCTCTTAAAAATAAGTAAAAATTCTGTGTCTTTTCAAAAAACATGCTGAAAGATTAGTTCATACTTTACTTGTCCCATGGTTGTGCAATATGTTTTTACACTAACCTCAAAAAGAAGGAACTCCTGGAAGATGAACCATAACAACTTTGAAATTTGTTTCACATGAGTAGAAAATTTATTTGAAGTCTGATGAGAAATTAAATTATGGATGTTAATGCAATTCCACCTTGTTATCCAGTACATACAATTCTACAAAACTTAATCAAATACAAGTATTGAATTTTTAAAAATGGATGTTATTTGTTAACAACTAAATTAAGGTTTTGCTTTAAGTTGCCATGGCTTTGCTACCATAAAACCTGCCATGAAAAGAACCATAGCTCTTTGCTGCACTTTATTTTATTTTGCCATAACATATTTTCACACAGGTTGGTCTATGTAGATGGCAATGAGGATAATCCTAAAAAGCAAAACTGAACTGTCTTTTCCCCAGCCTACAGGCAGTGAGGAAGAGACCAGCTGAGGCAGCTGTTTGAGAATCCTCTGCTGATCAACAGCTTCCACTTACCTGAGACAGTTTTTGGTTCATCAAAGTAAATACACTCCTGCAAAGATCCCAACAACATCAGAACCTCCGTGCAGCCCCATGGTGTCCTCTTAGTGTTTGCTTTACCAGGTAACAATGTTAGGAGGAGAGAGTGAAACTGGGAAAGAAGGTGCAGGCACGGACTCAGCTTGTGGTGCAAATGAGATGACAAGTGAGAAAAGCTTTATTTTGTAGCTGTGCTTTTTATACATTACTATCAGGATGTTTGCAATTCTCACTATTTCTCTGCCTTAAGCGAGCAACTATTTTGTTATTACTTCCACCATATCTCAGTCCAATCCCCTACCATCTCACACGTCTCTTGTCCAATATGATTGCTGATCACACACTGTCCACGCTTAGCTTGATGCCTCAAAACTGTTTTTCTTTCCTTCTTATCACGTACTCAGCTCCTGTTTACTTTTACAACTCTTCTTTGTCCTTGTTCCGCTCCATGCAGTGATCAGAAAGAGAGTTTGAAAAAAGGATATTTTGGAGAAAAAGAAGGCACGCTGAAACTGCAATAACAACCCTCTGAGGATTCAAATACTTAACCACAACATTATAGCTTTGTAAAATGACCCTATAGTAATGAATGTGATCTTTTAAAAAAGCCTTGGATGGAATTTTCATAATTAATGGAAGCTTTGCATGGAAGAAACAAAGCCCTTCCAGTAACACCCCCAGCCTTCTCCCCCAGCTTACACTGGTGTAGCGAGAGATAGTCATAACCTAGCTGATGTCACTTATATGCTTTTTTGTCTCCTTCTATAGCATATTAACATTTCACCTTCCAAGGGGGTGGGAGGGCTTGGAGCTTTTTCCTTAGACGGACGTGACTGTTTCAAATAGCAGTAGTTAACCCATCATATGCAGAGGCTATGCCAGCTCCCCTTCCAGCCCCAGAGGAGCAAACCAGAACACAAGAGCTGCTGAACCCACTGTGCTAAAGAGCAGGGGAGAAGATCAAAAAGAGCTGCTCCTAACACCTTGGTGTGATACACACTCAGCACGTGAAAAGATCAGAGTGGGCTTCCTGGTGCTGAAGTCTGTGCAACCTAAAAATAAGTTCCCTGAGCACTTTTCACCGTGCAGAGGCAAGACTTTCCCAAGCAGTGGGTCTGGCAGACCAGAGAAGGCAGATATGACAGAGCCAATGAATCAAGATGTGCAGCAGGTAACTGGGGAGAAAGGCATAGCCTTGAATGACCCGGGTTAGGGTTGTACTGCAGAAAGAGATCTCATGCTGCTTTTTCCATTTTCTTTCTTTCTTGAAAAGCAGCCTTTGCTTTGCATGGCAGCAAGGACAACCCATCTCTTGAGCAACTACCTACCTCCTAAGCAAACACATGAGATACATATAGTAGAACGATATTTCCTCCACATACAACTCCATGAGAGACACAAGACTGTGTTCAAGATCTGGTGCTCCTCAGAAGTGACCTGCAGCTGGGGATCTCTCAAATGGTTGCTGAAAGATCAACTGTGACAGCCTTGGAATCATCATCATGAACAATTTCTCTTTCTGGAAGTTCTTCATCATGGACTGCTACATTTGAACACCAGATATTCATCATCTGCTCTGACTTCCAGTATGACTTAGGACCAAAACTGCACCCAGGAGGTCTCAAGTCAAATCCAGTATCTTTTTGTTAAATCTGATTGTTCCTCAGGAAGCCACTCTCACAAGTTTAGAGACAAGACTTGGTGTTGGGCCAATGCTAGACATATGGGACATATATCCCTATGCATGTAGGAGATGGAAGAACTTTAAGCACTGCCCTGCAGCCACCTGCAGTAATTAACCATCAGCATGGTCCCTGGCATGGATATGGTCCCTGCAAGTCACACCAGCCCCTTTCCAGTTGGAGCTCTGGCACAGCCCAGGGACCAGCACAGAACAGAACCGGCCCCTGGTAGAGGCAGACAAATCTTACCTCCATGGCTGGGGGGGTGGAGAAGAGAAGACTGTAGCCATATGGGCACAAGCCATGTTGTCTCATGCCCACAGAAGAATAGGAGGAGAATGAACATGTTGAACAAATGATGGCAACACAGTGGCTACAGAAGAGCCACGTCTGTAGTTACCTGTTATACTTGATACCTACAGCTGTTACTCAACCGTGTGCTTGGGAAACCTTCCATGAGAGACTTCTGGAGCTATTAACCCAAAAAGTAAATGACTGAACTGCTCCCTCATGCCACTTTCAGGAATGGCAAAAGTTTGCCCAGAGGACCCCAAGGACTCTGAAAAACCCAAAATTCAACAGCTGCGTCTTCCTTCTGGCTTCAGTGTTGAACAACACAGATCTTTCAGCAAACCCAGGTGATTTACAGGGTCAAACTTGCTGTGCATCCACCAGTGTCCCAATCTCAATCATGTTTTTGGAGGACTCCCTAGCTTGGGGCTAGAGTCCTGTGCACTGCACATCATCTGGGGCTGCAGTTTGGATGTTACCCAGAAGTCCAGGAGAAAGATATTGTGTATCTCAAGGGAACATAAGTTAATGAAGTTCAACCTTCCCCTGATTTTTTCACATTACAAGTTCCACAAATTTATTCATCAGCGGATGTGATTTACAGCAAGAGCCTTAAGCTCATGCGGCTGACACTCTGTGGGTTTGGAAGAGAGCTGTATGGATGTTAGGAAGATGTAAATTAAAGTAGGTCACATCGAGATTATTCTAATTTACCTCTTCCGGTGCTTGCAGGGTTGGCTTCCACTGCAGCTTCTGCCTCAAGCACCCCAGCCCATAACTTACACTAATTAGGCTCCTAATGCAAGATTCATGTTAAATAAGTAGGTAGAAGCACAAATGCTGTTTGAGTGCATTTCTGTACTACTCTGCCCATCAGAGATGGTCCATACTACCTTAAGGCCCAGCGCCCCTGCAAAGTGAAAAACAGTGCAAAAAATGCCCCAGAGCAATGGCACCAGCACCCATCTGCTTCCTTGGTGGGCTGTCTCCAGGCAGAAAGCAAGCACTTTTCTTCAAGGGAGTAATTCGGTGACTCCAAAGCAAGAAGGGGATGGTCAGCACCTGCCCCGGGGCCATCAGGACAAGGGGCTGGTTTCCACCCAGGGCAGGAGCAGGGAGCTCTGCTTGAGGGGGTGAAGGGAGGGGAAAGAGGCGCCCGGTTTCTCGGTGGCATTTCCTTCCTGTAGGCACAACTCATCTCTGTCTGTGCCAGTCCCTGAGCGGGAGGAGCTGCCGGCACCCCAGAGCAGCTGGCAGCCACCTCCGTGTGGGAGGGTGCTGCATCGTGCAGGCCGGCGTCCCTGGGAAAAATAACTCATCAATCACTGATGGAGTCACAGGAGATGCTCCTACTACGTAGGAGTAGATGCCAGGGAACAGCTGAGCAGGGGGCTGAGGTTTATTTTTAATCTTGAAAAGTAAATTTGCCTTCCGCATGCTCCGCTCGTTCTTCCTCTCACAGCACACGTAAATAGAAAGACAGTAAATGGCACACAGAGGTCCCAGCAGACTCCACCACAGTGCAAAGCTGCTGCAAATCTCAGTGCTTCCTGTAGCTCTCAGCTGTGCCTGTGCTTCCCAGAGCCAGCATCTTCCTTGTCCTTACACCCCTCTAGACGCAGGCCGGGGGAAGCACCAGTAATGGAGCCCGCTGGGTAACCCCGCAGGCACTTTGCAGCCCGCACTGCGCACCTCTATCTACAGGTCCGTGCAGGCAGCCACTCACTTAGCAGTGCCCCATTAATTGAACTCACAGTCCCAGCCCATCACGCGTTTGGTCATGGAGGGAAACCTCTGGATGCAAAAATCCTTCTCAAGTGGAATCATATTTCACTCCTGGAAAGTTTATTGGCTAATCTACAAGAACTCTCCAATACAGTTTATGAGCCTGTAAATGTTCCCTGCCACGAAATGGCCCCAAGAGCCAAGAATAACGTGCATGAGATTCACCACAAGGCTTTTACCTGAAGGAGCGCTGGGCTATGGTGCAGCCTACTCTAAGGGGGGCTGCAGGGAAGGGTTGAGGAAGGCTGAGCTCCTTCCTACAAACAACAGCTGCCTCCAGCTCAAGCCAGCTGTGGTCGCACTCGGGCCAGAGGAGCTGGCAGCCGGCCTGCCCCACAGAGAAGGACACAGCCCTGGAGGCATTTGCTGCCCCTGAGCCAAAATCTCTTTCTCGTGGTCTCGTGTTCTTGCCTATCATAGCAAGAACCAGGCAGTTGTGATAAAATTAGGACAGCTGCTACTGACAATTAATTAGCTTCAAATAAGGTCTTCAGGGTAGGTGCTGGGAGATAAATCAGTGCTGTTCAAGCCAGCAGGCACCAGGCTGCCGAGGACAGGGTGGCACCAGGCTCTGCTTGCAGGGCTGGATCCCCACCAGCACAGCACTGTCCAGGGCCCAGCACGCTGTACCGATGGACTGCAATTTCATTGGTGTCTGGGTTTTCTTTTAAATGGGTGTTTGTCTGAAACACCACTGGCCCCTAGGAAAGGTAAATACCTGCCCAGCATGGTACAAACTCCACCTTCATCCTAACTTATTCTCCACCTCACCTGTGTGTAGATATTACTTTATGCAGAAAAAGCAAAGAGTAGGACTTTAAAGCCGCTTTACATCCATCAGTCACTGAGTGTGTCAAATGCTTCCAGTGGCTCTGTGTGATACCCACCAATATCTTGAGTGAGGATCTGCCTTCTCACCTCTGAGGTCTGTGGAAATAGCTTCTCAACCCAGACACAGTCATCCTTCTACACAAGCAGCATTTGTGTTGAACAACACTGATGCATGTGCCATTGAGGTAAACTTCACCTTTTCAGCCTCACAAGCAAGAGTAAGTGTCTGGAAAATAAATACCCTCTCCTACTCCTGGGCAAAAATTGGCCTTTCTGTGTGGTTGATGTGAGAATAACCAGACCCTGTTAATTCGGACCTACACTCAGCAGCAACAAGGGAAATAAATCAGCAGCCATGACACGAAAGAAACAGAAGTGGCAGCAATTGCTCTCTGTTTTACAGGCTTTGGGTAGGAACATTTGAGCTTAAAAATACAATCAGCATGTGCTAATGCTGCCACTTACATCTAATGGATGTGGAAGAGGAAGAGATTTGCTTATACAGGTATCACACCACGACGTACGGCAGCAGTAAGAGTACATGTAGATTTATATTATAAGTGACAGAAGAGGTTTAACACACCTGTCAAGAACTTCATGCTTTTAAAGCATGTAAATCTAATAGGCCCAAGGTGAGTAAAACCAGATAGTGGGAAAAAAAATTGAAAAAAATCAAGACAAAGTCAAAAATACAATTATCTTTTAATTATACAGAGGAATTCCTATCCAGTGATTTTCTGTTGCAAACAGACATTGCAAGAGGCCATGTCCTAGTGTGAAAACATCTGCATTTATTTCAGCAGCTGCATGCAGTGTTTCCTCCCAAGTTTTGTCTGGCTTCAGCAGCCCATCAGGAGCCATAAAACATCCTATTGGTGCTGGATGCAGGATGTGCATCCCATGGATGTGACCACTGCCTTATCACAGAATCACAGAATCACAGAATTCTAGGGTTGGAAGGGACCTCGAAGGATCATCTAGTCCAACCCCCCTGCCAGAGCAGGGTCACCTAGAGTACATCACACAGGAACGCATCCAGGCGGGTTTTGAATGTCTCCAGGGAAGGAGACTCCACAACCTCTCTGGGCAGCCTGTTCCAGTGCTCTGTCACTCTCACAGTGAAAAAGTTTTTCCTGATATTTACATGGAACCTCCTATGCTCCAGTTTACAACCATTGCCCCTTGTCCTCAGGAGGACTGGGGGACAAGGAGGAAAGCTCAGCAGCTCACACCTCCACCCGGCCCCAGGGCTTGTGGCTCCAGAGGCAGGAGATATCCTCACTTCACCCTTAAATCCTGCTCGGTGTGGGAGAAACTGGGAAAACATTTTTGGGCCTTACACACCGCTCAGCTAATAAGAGCAGTTAAGCAGACTGGTCCAACTGCACAGAAGGGGCTTTTAACAGGAATCTTGGAGAAACAAACCAAGAAATGCTTTTTCCAAAGTGTTCATCCAAAAACGTGGCACATAGAATAGTGGCTGCAGGCTGGAGTAGCTGCAGTCCGCCTCCACACATGGTCCCATTAGCCGGCAGAGGGATGAGTAAACAGGAGATGGAGGGTATCGCAAGGAGCAAGGCAGCTCTGCCAGGGCTTATCCTAACACCCATCTCTGAAACAGGCAATTACACACACTATGAATGAAGTCATTCAATAAACACATTCAGTTCTCCAGCCAGCCTAATAGGCTGTAATTTAACTCTATTTGCCTTCAAATTGGAAGGAAAAATAAATTGATAACCAATAGGCAAGCCTCTTCTCACGTGGCAGAAACGCTCACTATTATAGCTCTAAACCAGTACTCCCTTACACCATGAGTTTTATCATTCTGTGCCGCCCTGGCACCCTGCAACCAAGATCTGAATAGCCTTTACTCACTAACCTGGCTTAAATTCCTTAACAGAAACTCTTCGCCATAGCCAGCTAGGCAGAAGGAACTCGCCAGTCGAGATATATTCCAAATAAACTGCTTTCCTAGGGTCTTATTTAAAGTCCACTCTCCTCTACAGCACTGGCAACCCAGATTTCCTCCTACCTGCAGAGCAGAGATGTTCAAGAGAGAGGCAGGTGCTGAGGGAGTTTCCACATATCGAAAGGTGTCTGAGATGTCCCTGAATCCAGCTCTGGTATGGAGGAGCTGCCCCACAGCTGCTTCTCGCCCAAGGGAGACCCCAAGTCCTGCTCCGTGCCATGAGGAACAGAACACTTCAAAGCAAGTTTATGCTTGGGAAAAGATAACCCAGTAGGAAATAAACCAGTAAAGTCCCACAGAAATGCTTTTGCTTAATAGAGAGTTTGGTAGAGAATCATATTTTTTCCAAAGCTGTAAATAATCTCAGTGGCAGGATCTAAATGTCTTTAGCATTCTGCGTCTGCCCAGGCTCGCCTGAACGCACTGCCCTGCTTCGGGGAACAAGAGTCTCTCCACTGAGAGACTGTGGCTCAGAGCAGAGGGATCTCTGTCCTTTGTTATTGACACTGCCAAGTTGAGCCCCGCAGTGGGGCTGAAACTCTCAGGGCACAGGCCTCCTCCAGGTCTGCTCCAGGCTCCCTGGGTTCAACAATGGCAGTGAATTTTCCCGGCATTGGTGATTTTCCAGGCCCTCAAAGGTGCTTCTGCCATAACTCCCAACTGAGCAGATGGTAGCACTACTACTATTATTCAGTACTACTATTGAATATTTATTAGTCAATATTTGTGCTGTTCACCATCGGGTTTGGATCCCCAGAGTCAGGGTGATGGAGCAACCAGGACAGTGAGTGCAGGACACAAGTGACCACACAAGTCTGCCTGTGATGATAGATTTTGTCACACAGCAACAAAGAGTGAACCAGCTGTCACTCCCACTGTCCCCAGCACATCTTTTGCCTGTCATACTTTTCCAATATAAGACATGTCACTGCCTCTGAAGATCCCCCATGGCAGAGGCCAGTGAAGGTCAGTACGCGATGGGCCCTGGACATGCTGTTCAGCAACAGACCAGCAATGCACGGGTGCAGAGCCTGAACAACCCCCTGCACTGTAAGGTCACTGTCTGTGGAAAGGATTCTTGTGTTTCCTCACAAAACAACCTGAGAACAATCTCTTCTGAACCATATCCAGGGTCTAAGAAACACAATGGGCAGCCAAACTTCTCCTGCATCTCTCAAGTTCAAGTTCGCTTGTGGTGCCAGAGGCTTTCATCAGATGAGTTAAAACAATTTGAAGGTTGAAACTTGTTCTTGTCAGTTGGCAGATCCAGGAGAAGTGTTAAGAACAAAAAAACCAACTACTCTGCCATTCACCCAGAGCCTGAAGTGAGATTTTCGGAGCTTCCTCACTAAAAGGAGTCACTTAGGGATGACCTGGGACAGGACCTTATTCAGGGGGTTGAGAAGAAAGCCCCTCAAAACCACAGCAGCCCCATGAGTTCCGAGTCCAGGCTGGGGCAGGCAAACATGGTTCTTGTCAGCATCTGCCCCTGGTTTGTCAGCCCTGTGCTTCACCACAGACCTTTCATCTGGCTCTGGTGCTGCACACAGGGCTCCTCGCAGGGCTTGGCCAGAGCCCAGCCCAAGCTGGGCAGGACTTCAGCCTGAGCTGTGGCTGAAAGGTCATGGCATCACCATGCCAGCCATCACACAGAGCAGGCAGAGAAGCCACCACACAGAGCTGCTTATGGCATCCCAGCAGCTTTGTTTCTCTGTGTAGCCATTGAGTAGGAGTTGTGACACAATGTTCAGGAAGGGCTTGCAGGGACAGGCTTTGAGCAGATCACATAGCGAGCCATCCAGCAGTCACTGTGCCCAGCACAGATTTTTTTCTGACATTCACAGGGCACCAGAGGGACAGAAGCCAAAGTTGGTTCCTGCTGGTGAAGTCATGGAGGCATCCAAAATACTTTCTTTTCATCAATGTGTTGATCCCTTCTCATCATCTGTTGGTGATGAGCTTCTCCTGTCTCTGTAGTGAGAGGCATTCACTAAAGGAGCAGGCACGACCAAGGCCCAAAGGTGGCCTGTCCCCATATCAGGAGTCAACATCTCACCCTTGGTGACAGGCTGGTCCATGCAGCTTGCTGTGACAGCTCTCCTCCTCGTACTATGAGCTTACTACAGATGCTGCAGCAGTTACCCAGAGCCATTCCCAGAGTAACATTAACCAAACTGTGTACTACAGCAAAAAAAAAGGGGGTTGATGATACACACTAGAGCCAATGCAGTGATGAATGGTGCAGGCAAAGCAACAGCAGTCCCTCGGGAACAACGGTTCCCAGGTAAGACCTTCAAGCAGATTTGGGGAGCAGGACCTGCAGTGCAGGAGCCCCCCAGCCAGCAGAGCTCCGCAAGAATCTGTGATATTGGCAGCACCACTGCCTGTCATAGAAATCTCATGTCTGTCACTCACAGATCCTCTTTTATTTCACTAGAAGGGTCAAAATGCAACAAGGAATTCCCAAGCCCATCCATGCAGTTACACTCAACCAAGCCAACAACTAAAGTTACTCTTCTTCAAAGCTGGCATGTGTGCTCCACACTGGCCAGATTCCTTAGACTTACCTGTAGTTTAGGCTGAAAAAACCTTAGTTTAAGATCTCAGCAGAGCACAGCTCTAGGCTCATGGCTTGGGCAGCTTCAGCTTCTAGAGCCAGATTACGTATGATGGGATGGGAGAAGCCTCTGGCTGTGCTGCTGCCATCATCTGTGCCCAGGTGTTGAGGAGCGGAGCAGGCAGCAGGCAGGTACCGGCAAACCAGGAATATCATCTCTTAATAGAAATATCACAGTGTCCATCTTGCCCTTCTGCTCCAGGGAGGGGGTTTGCTAAAACCTGATGTTCAAAGGCTTCTCCCCCAAACTCTGATTTTGCATATGTGTAGTACATACATCTATGAGTACCAGATGTGTACATCAGTATGCACATGCATGAAGTATATCGACGCATGTGCGTATTTCTGCAGAGCGCGGTCCCCAGTCACACAATCATCCTCCTGGCAAACACATACTCAGCTGCACACAATATTAACACATCAGCATCTCCGGTGACTTGCTTCTCTCCCAGAAGGAGCTCAGGAGAATATAGTGACAGAAACATTAATATTGGCTGACTCAAGGGCTCCACCAGGAGGAAAACCAGCCCGGATCGTCCCATTGGAAGGGCTAGAAGGAAGGCACTCCTCGACAGGCTGGGGAGTGACTGGCAGGGAGGCCAGCTGTGCTGTTTAACAACATACAAGGGCAAGGATGAGAAACGTGGCAGAACTGGATTAGCGCAGTGTCAGCCGGCCAGGGGCTGGCTGCAGCTCTGGGTGTGCTGCCTGGCACACAGCATCCTCATCTGCTGCAAAAATCTCACCATTCCAGCAACACAGCCTCCAGGCTGTCAAGAAACTTTAAGAGCTTGCTATTTGCCCTGTCTTCGCTCACTTTCTTCTTTCCCAGCAAGGGCTGGGAATAGTCACTGACCTGCTACACACTGCAGTGGTTTCATGACCAGAGAGCAGGGCTGGGAGCATGCTGTCCACTTGTGGCTATCGCTAATCAAGCCATGGGTTCTGCTAGGACCCACCTGTCTGCTGGAATGAGAACAGCAGGGGCTACAGAGGCCATTTGGGATGTTAAAAGGTGGGATTCTACCTGTGAGCCTCAGTTACCCTTGCAGCCCCCAGAGACAGGTTTCTGCTCACCTGACCATTGCAGACATGTCCTTCACTGTGAGATGAATCCCTCCAGAAGCACTTTCTGCTAGCTATAATGGGAGTCATGCACCAGCCTTGGACTCCAACCCAGAGCACACAGACTATATATTGAAGGGAAGCATCAAAATTTTTCTTCCACACACTACCCCCATCAGGCTTTATTAAGCGTGATTGCTACAGCGTGAGACTCACAGAGCCAGAACCAGCTTGTCCATCAGAGCCCTCAGAGGCACATGGTTTCTCCCCAAAACCCAGCACTGGTGAGAGAGGAAGGGAACTTGTGCCCTCCATGCTTGTCTCAAGGAAGCACAAAGGGGCAACAGGGACAGGACTTTTGACTTGACACCCCTGAGGGCCCAAATGCCATCAGGTGTGAATCTCCACCAGTACAGCCCCAGCTACCCATTGCTGGGCTGCAGACAGGCCTGGCTTGAGCCCATGCTGCTGTGCCCAGGCATGGTCAGTGCACCCGACTCGAAGGCACAGTGCCCTTGATGTATCACACACCACCCACTGAAATTACATTTCTGGAGTGTTTCTTCTTTGAATCCAAGGGACTCCAAAAGATTTCTCCTTGAGTCACAAAATTCTGAAAAAAAATACTTGTTTGCTCCCTAGACTGAAAACCCCACTCCTGGGAACAAGAAACAGCAAGTCAAGAGCTCACAAAGCGCAAGACAGCATATGCAGCACTCGTAACCTTCTCCCACAACCCAAAAGCTGTGAACAACGACTTACTCTGCCACAGCCCAATTTTATTATTTTGGATTTCACAAGAAAGCACGTAACTAGCAAATAAAGGCATGCCCCTCTCCACATTCAAGTTTTATTGAAACTACATACATATTTTACACACAAATGGAGTGGGTGCTGTTGTACCGGACTTTGGTATCTCACATACATTTACAAAACCTGAGCACATAGCGGTTTCATATTTGAATATTCTGTATACTCTCATCTTCATTTGCAACACTCAAAACAAATGCTTTTTAGTACTTTTAGTGACATATAAACAGGTTCCATTCTCCAACAACAGACCCATTTACAACATTTTCTCTTTCTCCCCCATTAACAGGATTTCCAAAAGGCATTGGCTTTTTGTCTCTGAGTGCATAGTTCTCTTTGTAGTTGCAGGATACTAGTAAGGGACACCAGTTCCAGCTTTTCTCTGTATTCTTCAGGTCCCCCTCTGCCCTCCCACAGTACCTTATGTCACACGATGCAGGCTCTTCTTCAGGAAAAAAACCCTGTTTCCATTCTCATTACATACTCATGATCTTTTATTGAGACCAAACAAAAAGAGTCAGTATTTCTGCTTATTTTTACCAGGGACAATTGTTCACTAGGAACTACGCTAAGGCAGTGGACCTACTTCATGGAACTCAAGTCCCCAGGGCCATGGCTGATCTGGCCTGGCAAGGAAATAACACCTACACCACCCCACCACCAATAAACCTGGGCTGTCAACTCAACTCCTGCTAGGCATATTGAAAGCAGCACAAGATGTTAGCAGCAATAAGAGAGATTTATAAAAGCTCTTACACAAATTGCTGAACATTATTAAAAAAAACGCTTGGATATAATAAAGCAGAACCCTTTGTCTAGATCATGTACACTCACTTCACCTTTGAGAAAAATGAGAGTAAGTCTTTGCAAATAATCCACCTACAACTGAACAGTATCCCTTCCATCCAAGTACCCCTGCAGTATGTTAGCCATTCTTCAATTGCTCCATTTTCTGCAGGTGACATTAAGAAATTAAAAAAGTTTCCAGGCACACACTGGAACACACCAAAACCCAAACAGCAGTCCTTTGTAAGATGCTGCTAATCCACACTACTTCAAGATTTGCTTTTGAAAGGTTTAATATCTTCCTCCAGAAGCAATTCTGTGACAATGGTTTCAATCGTTCACATTAAATGTGCAACTTGAAGTACCTTCATACATTATTGGTGCTTCCTTACAGCCCCAGTAGTGCCTCAAGAGGTAATCCCTTGGAACGATATGCCTTCTCATCCAAACAACGCACAAGTGAAACCGAGAAGGGGAGACTATCAAATCACCCAGCACGACAGAGGGAAGACAGACAACACCCAGACCTGGCTGTTCCAGTGTCAAATGCCGACTGCAACTCAGCACAACTACAGACTGCTTAGTAAGGCACTTGTTCAGAAAAGCAGTGAAAAACAGGCAGCACAAGCCAAAGAACTACAGGATGTGTTTCTTCTCCATTATTAACAGGCTTGCCTTTTTAAGGACCATTCAAAGTCCCCTGATGTGCTCCATAACAGCTGTATGACAAAAAAAAATTGTATGTATTTGATTTAAACTCCTGCCAACAGCCATCAGGTCTGCAACCAGAGTAAACACATTTTTCAGACAGAATCCAGGTTAATGGGGAGATCCCTGGATTTAATAGGATTTTATAGTTCATACCTTATTAATGTCTTCCCACATTCACTTATTACTCTATCTGCAGCAGGACAGAAGGGAAGAGTTTTTACTCTAGATCAAAACTATAAACATGAAAATAGAAATGATGAAAATAATCTATAGCAACATATATACATAGAGTGATACCTCATCTGGTTTCCAGATTAAATACCATAACATGAGGTAAATACACAGTATGCTTCCTTAAAACACTACCAAAGTCTTAAAAAAGTAGTAGTATCCAGAGCATTTTTAAAGACAGCAATCACAGCAGATGAGTCAAGGGACTCTTAAAAAGGCCATCCTTTTAAAAAGCCATATAAATTTTTTATAAAGGACCTCCCTTTTTTTTAATTTTTAAATAACACAGAGAGAAATATATTTACTCCTTGGACAAACAACATGAAACCCCAGGAAAAAAATCCCAGTAGACTCCAATTCCAGGAGAGGAAATGAAGACAACTTCACAGCAGAAAGTGAGATGAGGAGAGGGAAACAGTCACCATTCATTTGCTAAGTTATCAAAAATCTGCATCCAGAGTGAAGACATTGTCCATTGTTTCTGCCATAACAGCAAATCGTTGATATTCTGAAACCCGCTTCTCAAAGAAATTTGTTTTTCCTTCTAGAGAAATATTCTCCATGAAATCAAAAGGATTTTCTGCATGAAAGACCTGGAGAAGGGAAACATTATTACACAGGTGATCCTGAGAGGGTAACAATGCTTTAAAAAAAAACAACAAAGAGTGAAACCCTTTCAAACTAGACCATCCCTTGCCGCAACATGCTGTAGAGTCTATGGACACCTATCTAGGCAAATTCAGTACTGTCACTCGCCAGGAGTGTGCTCCATGGTGAAGTTCACCTGTGCAAGGTGCTTATTATCCTTCAAGGACTGCAGCACTTGGGCACAGCATAAGTTTCCCATTACAAACCTGCAGAGCAGCTGAAGGGAAACAATGGCCTAAATTGTTCTTGCCCTTTTAAATAGCGAAGCATATATATTAATGCTGTGGTTTCGGCTGTCACTCACAGAAAGTGCAAGCGCTAAATATGACCTGCTCCCAGGCGCATTAAGGGAGTGATTTGTGCTGACAGCTTTCTTGGGCTGTACCAGCAGGCCAGCACTTCGGGCAATTGCATCTCCTACCTTTGAGAACCCAAGCTCCGTTAGTAACCGGTCTGCAACAAATTCAATATATTGTTTCATCAAAGTGCAATTCATTCCGATCAGACCTACAGGTAACGCCTCTGTTAGAAACTCCTAGAAGTTAAAATACAGACGACATTTAGAGAAATGAAATTTAAGATGGGAAAAGGAGAGAAAATACCTGCGTTTCACAGTAACACAATTTGTGATATTCCAGGCTCCTCAGGCAGTTGTCTGAATAAATAACTTGTATCACTAAACTCAACAAGTGTTTTCTGTCGTTATTTGTATCTTCCTTTATTTTTAGCATGTTTTTTCTGGAAAAGGCACAAGAATTTTTATTACTGCTCCTCTCATCTGCCTTCCTCCATGAGAGCCCAAGATTCAGTGTAAGCTTGAGCTTCAAGTTCAATAAAACCTACAGACCATACTAGTGGGATCAGGAATAGATCCAGAGGTCTCATTTTTCTTGGCTTCCAGCCATTATGGAACGACAGATCAGACAGCTTAGTGATACAGATGAGTGCTGAACTCAGCTATGTATAAGTTTAGGCACCGATGCAGTATCTGCCAGTGTTGTGAGGCAAAGCTAGGGCATTCATCATCATCACAGTAGTTAGACGACAACAGAAGAATAAACTAAAATCCTTCCAAACACTCAGCAGCACAGTTCATGTGAAAGAACGTGACAGCAACCTCAGAAATTCTAAGTCAGAATCCAGCATGGTACACGTGGCCAGAACAGGCCCTGTCTTCTCCTGAGGACAAGCAGTGACATGTATACAGCAGGGAGAGACAAAGATCCTGAAAGGAAAGAAATAAACAAATTCTTGTCTAAAAGACAGTTGCAGTTGCACTAGATGATTGTTGTAGGTCCCTTCCAACTGGGACTGTTCTATTCTACACTAAACAGGACAGCCTTTCTTCCTTTCTGTCATAAAGAGGAAACCAGCTGCCAGCTTCAGCTACTCCCAGTTCCTCGACAACCGAATCAGAAAGCTTCTGACTTATTGTCACCATTAAGGAAGAAGGAAAGGATGGTATGGCGCACCAGGGATCCAGGCCTGAGCCAAGTATCAAATATGGAATCCCGAAAGTTAGAAGTTAGTTTGTTTATTTTTGCAGATAAGACTGGTCCTGTGCTGTCCATGATGCTGTCAGGGCCAGGTTTACCTGCTCAATTTCAACAGCATTAGTGATGATCTCACAGACCCGCTCTTCTGACGGTCTGTTCACCAAATAATGGAACATTAGACAAGCAAAATCACAGTGTAGACCCTGAAACGACAGAGAACAATGCAAAAACAGTCAGTTTTTCCCTCCTCCACATAGTTTGCTCTTACTTTGAGGCAGCCTCATTCAGGTTGAAGCCCCCTAGCCTCCTGCTTTTTTGTCAGTCTTAATGTTTCCATTTTTAGTGGGCACTTTTAGTTTACAACCCAGTTACTAACATCTGAAATCCAATACACATGACCTGTGCCAAAATAATGCTCAGCAAACATGTTTCTAAGGTAAATATTTTTGAGAGCTGCTGTACCATGAAGGATCCTACACAGAGCCCTGCTAGGTCCCTGCCTCCCATCAGAGATGCTCTCGCATAAAGACTCCTACATCAAGACCTGCAAAACTACCTGCCATTTAACACAGACTGTTTACCTGCTCTCTGCTTTGAGATACCGGTACAGAAATACTTGTTTAAAGTTCTTTTAGCAGCATTTCTTCCCCTGCTTCTCCTCACAGCACTTGATACAGATTAGAGTCACCAAATCTAAGATTAACAAATGCAGTTACTATGAGGAATTTGCTACCACAATCTTCAGAGATTAAGGCTACAGTGTCCCAAATCAACCCACCTTCACATTTCACCCAGTTATCCTGCACAGAGCCCAGTAAATCATGCTCATTCGCAAGATTTCCAGAAAAGCCTCCAGCCAGGATAAGACAACATCAGGAGACAAGCAATCCCTCACATTCTGAGGAGGGTACCAGATAGCTGCTCCAAGAAGTGCCTCAGTTTCTGTTTGAGCTTGCCTGGCTACAGCTTGAGCCTCTGGCTACAGTCATACCCACCACTGCTAGACTAAAGAAGCGCTGTACTACCACCTCTCCTCTCAAGAGCAAGGTGGTGATTACAGCATACAAGCACCACGAGGTGAAAACCAGTCAGAAGGATTTGGCAGACTATGAGCTACGAGGCAGTTCACTGCTGCTGTTAATAAGGCTCAAAACAAAACCAAAAAGCAAAAACTTTTTCAGGAAGGCTACAAAATCCTTGTGCCTGAAACAACACAATTTGGGAAATACTCCCCCTCTAGGGACAGCATTAGCTGCCTGCTGCAGGGCTTCCTGTGGTCTTGTCCAGGGCAACATCACCAGCAGGATGCAGGACGTGCCTGGCTTCTCACCTGAACCTGTGTGCTCTGCTGACCAGTGCTCCCAGCAGCTTTGCACCTTTAAGAATCAGAGATGCACCAGCCCAAAGAACAGCCTGGGAACAGAGCCTGCAGCTCAAAAAACATATTGAGCATTAACCATTTGTGTTCAGGTGCTTCAGAAAACAGTTTGTTTCATTTTCCATTCTGGATTCTTTTCACTGTCACTGGTTTTGTAACAGCATGTCCTGGTTTTTGATGCAGGTGCTGTGTGCACCAAGCTTTACCCTTCGTAACAGCTCTGCAGTTTAAATTATGCCAGTGGGGCTCAAGAAAAATTCAGTCTTTTGGTGCCTGACTCTATAGAGATGTAGAGTTACACTGTGTATAGAGGAACTTACATCTTATTCGCCTGCAAGTGATCCTTCTAACAAATAAATGCTTCCTCGCTCAAATGGATCAGTTCATGATGACTCACAGAAATAGAAGACACAAAGGAGGTCAAGGCTGCAGAACCCTTTGGTTTTGCTTACTGATCATATTACTTTCTTCAAAAGTGTCTTTTAAATTAAAGGTATCTTGTAAGATGCCTCCCTTCAAATCAGTTTACCTAATCCATGGAAATTACTTCCATTATGACAAAGCTCCCTATTCTTTTAAGCCAATTCTGGTAAGTTCAAACCACTAACATGTTTATACTGCATACAAAACTGGTCTTTCTGCTTTTTCAGTGCTCACAGCACCGTAAGTTGTGCAGTACCTTAGAGACGGGTCCCAACCACAAGCAACCGCTGCCAACTGGCAGACAGAGGTGCAGGAAGCAGTGAAAAGAAAGGGCACTTGTCAGCACGTGGCCTGCCACATTCGGTGCGCTGAGATGCAGCCCCTCAGACACGCCACATCTTAAGCTATAAAGCACTCCCCTCTAATGCAGACATGTAGCTGCCCCCTCCCAGGCAATCCTCAGGCTGTGTAGTAACACAAGAACATGGAGAGGAACAGTATCTGCCACAGCCGGTCAGGCAACAGATGCAGAAAGCCACCTGCAAGCTCTGGGAGCCACAACTACAGGCAGATGGGGAGTGGTACAGAGACTACTTGAACCTGACAGAAGCAGTTAAGGCAGAACAAGGCTCAGTCACGTCCTAGCTAAGGTCCTTGCTCAAGCCAGACCCCAGTGCAGTTGGGCCACTCCATACCAGTCCTTGGGCAGCCAGGCCTTTGCCTCCCTTCATGGCTCAGGAAAAAAAAAATCCCTTTCAAACCGAAGTCCACCTCTTTGATCATACTGTGCACTGGGGTATTGCTAACATTTATGTTTACTCCCTTTAAAAATAGGTATTTCTGCTGAGGGACACAGCAGCACCTAGGCTTTAAGTTCATTTGTAACTCACAAGGAGCCCGTTTCTTTCCCCTTTAAAAGTATTTATTCCTTTGCAGGACTCCAGTCTTCCTACATGTCAGCAGTTACAGCTCCTCTGTCAAGCTGCAGAAACAGGGTTGGGCACTGCTCTGGGGAAAGGAAATCTCTGTGCTGCCTAGGAGGTGATGTTAAAGCAGATGCAGGAGGCTTACTGCAGGAGAAGCTCTAGGGAGCATGGCATGCCGTTACCTGGCAGGTAACCAGGACCTCTGTCCTACCAGGACCTTCCCTGGAAAACCCTGCTGCTGACAGTGGCTAGCAGAGAACCTACTCAGATTTCTATCACCTCCTTGGCCTCCAGCACCATCAACATTAGAAAAGGTCTGTTGTACCCAAAAATGTATCCCCTACTTGCTGCTGAATTGTCTTTTTTCACTGGTTCCTACCCAAACACTGCTTTCTGTGCTCTTCACCTTCCTTCCAACCCTCCCTGATACCCGAGGTGGGCTGCTCTGGCACGACTATGGGATCTTTATGAATATAATTCTGCCCTTCCCCTGGAAACTCCCTTTCCTTCCCAGACAGTATGTAGGACATGACATATTACCTCATCTCTGCTAATAAGTTCATTGGAGAAAGTCAGTCCAGGCATCAGGCCCCTCTTCTTCAGCCAAAATATAGCAGCAAAGGAACCCGAAAAGAAGATGCCTTCAACGGCAGCAAAGGCAACCACTCTCTCACCTGTTTAACAAAATACATTTTCAGTTAGACACAAAATAGTGTATTGCTCGTCAGAAAGATGCACCATTTGCATCAGACAGACCAATACTGGAGAGNATCCTTGACCTGACTTGCAAGGTTAAGTTCCAAGGAGGCCTTGGCTTTCCTAATTGCCTCTCTACATCCTCTGACAACCGTCCTATATTCCCATAGTATGTAGGACATGACATATTACCTCATCTCTGCTAATAAGTTCATTGGAGAAAGTCAGTCCAGGCATCAGGCCCCTCTTCTTCAGCCAAAATATAGCAGCAAAGGAACCCGAAAAGAAGATGCCTTCAACGGCAGCAAAGGCAACCACTCTCTCACCTGTTTAACAAAATACATTTTCAGTTAGACACAAAATAGTGTATTGCTCGTCAGAAAGATGCACCATTTGCATCAGACAGACCAATACTGGAGAGGAGCAACCCCCTTTGCAGCACCAGGTGCTGTCTCTGACCACATCTTTCAGCAGATCCCAAGGCATACAGGGTCCACATACGCAACACCACCTAACCACAGGCAACCCCAGCAGAACTGAAGAACCCACGCACCCCCTGACACTGCCACAGGCTGGAAGGGAAGGAACAAAATTGTCCAAAGTTGCCAAGATATTAGCACTCCTTTATCTCTTCCTGCTGAAAGACAGGAAAATGGCTGTATAACTAACAGAAAAATAGAGAGAAGAGCCAATCTCCTACAAATTAAGCAAAAAATCCTACACCTCAATTTCTGTTTGTTGAGAATCTACACAAAACCATATTCTTACAAGAGTGTAAGAACACAGAACATAATTCATCAAGACACAAATAACTACTTATGTTATCCCACCTGTTATCCCACCTTTCATCCAAGGAAAGAACAGCATTATTGGTCCCAGTTCTCCCTGTTCTCTACAGGAGTGTATTTCTTTAGACTACAAGACCAGCTGACTGCTTGGTGAAGTCACATCATTCCATGCACTCTATTTTAAACAACTTCACAGGATCCTTGGGTATATTCAAATATGACGAGCTTTTGCATTGAGTGCTGGTGCCTTTTCCCAGTGACAGCTACATAGAATTTTTTTAAAAAAACAAAATAAGCCCAAAATAGCCAGATGTCCCACTTCCTCTATGAGATGCAAATGCCATCTGCTGGCTCATCTGAAGAAATTCAAGTCAGGAAAAAAGCATGAAGAGCAACACGAACTTAAAAGTATCACAGAAGTTACCAAGGAAAAGAATTTGTCTGGCAACACTAAAAATCACCTAGGTTACTTCTAGAAAGGATAGGAGGAATGCTGCTCCTACAACACTGGTTTAATGAAGCACAAGACTGAATATCGGTATGTTTTTCACTACATTCCACCTGACTAGCTATCATACAAATGAGTTATGTTGAAACAAAAACTACCCATCAGCAGCACCACAAAACGTGAGTGCACGCTGGTAGGCTGAGCGTCCACAGAACAGATACAGCAACTGAACCCTCGGGATAAGAAAACAAAGCTGCGGAGTGCTGGTTGCAGGCCAGGCCCCCAAGCTGGAAGGAAACACCAACCACTTTCATATACCATATCTGATAATCTGTAACTGTAGGACCTGGGCCCCTCAAGTGTTTTAAACTTGGGAAGTTTTCTCAAGAAGATGAAAAAGCAGAAGAGTAGAAATGTATTTTATAAAAATTTGGATAGGATGCATGAAGTTTAGGGGCAGAGGGTGGGAGGAACATTGCTTTTCCAGTTAGGAAACCTTCTGATTCCCGGCACACCCCACGCTGCTGGGAGCTGAATGAAGGAGGTGAAGAAGGGACTTCACACACAGCAAGCAAAGCCAGACTTGGGCGGCAGCTGGACTCTCAAGGACAGGAGAATCCACAGCTACAAAAAGAACCCCGCTCAAACAAGAGCTGTGAACAACAGGTGCTACAAAAGATAGTCAGATTCATTCTGTTCATCTGGCTGAATCTCTCCATCTCCTACACCTTCTCTAAGTATAAAGGATGTTTGGTTTAGAAAATTCACCGGAGTCTACCCATTATTCATTTCAGCTACTACACATCCTTTAGAGTCAACATAGTTAGCTGAATGCAGAACATTGGAAAGGACGCCCTGCACCATGTTGATGGAAGCTGAGCCAGTGTCCCAGCTCTGAAACGGGACACAAAAACTAAAAACCTGATCCCAACAGCAAAACAGAAACACCAGAGAAAGATGATTCTCAAATCTTTCATGCCCAGGCTCAGTCATGGTGGTACAAAAAAATGGTTAACAAGAATTTGTCTGTATGAACATGAACCCAGAAAAAGCCTGGACTTAAAGACTTCAGCTGCCCAGTTCTGAACACTGGAGTACAAAATAGGAGCCAACTGGAAGAAATAATCATAAGTCCTAGAAAACAAGGTTTACAAGCAAAAAACTGAAGAAACTAGAGTTGTTCAGTATAGAGACAAAGACAAAGAAACCCAGAAGCATTTTTCATAATATGATTCTAGTGAGCACTGCCATTACCATATTGCTCTAGCTGAAGATAAAAACAGACATGATCACCAGAAGTTCCTTCTAGTTCTTTAGCTAAACCAGAGACACACGAGCCACTGCATTATCTGTGGAGAATTTCATTTCACATTCCAGCGATTCAGCACATACCCAGAGCATTAGTTTGTGACATGTGCCACAGAAACCACTTTTTAAGAAGCTACACACCAAAAGTGGATTCTCTGTCTTCAATCCACTTCAGAGCCCAGTCTGCTTTCTTCTTGACACAAGGCATTGTTTCAATAGCATTAAATAAGAAATCCCTATAGAATAAAACAAAGAGAAAACATTAAAAAAAATACGTGATTTATGTAAATCTACTCTGAACTCACTCAAGTAAGAGACCGTTCCCACCGCAAAGGGCTGATGGTCTCTGGTAACAGGGGCACAAGGGAGGCAGATGTGCAGGAAGTGACAAACCCAAGGTCTCAGAGGAGGTGAGCGGCAGAGATGGGGGGTGAACTCAAATGTCCCATCCCAGGAGTGCCCACCCATCAGACCATGCTGCCTCTCGGACTTCCAAGCCAGATGGCAGCCACTTCCTACCCACCGAGCTAAACCTTATCTTGCCCAAGTCCACAAAATGAACTGGACAATTCCCACAAGCACAGGCTCTGTTTCCATGCTAAGCATCTGAAAGGAAACCTTGTGGTCCTCCCACTGTCACAACACAGGATGCCACCATGGGAAACCAAGCTCTGCCTGACCATCACCATGGCGGAGTCTCTAAGGGAAAGTGCTTCTTTTCAAATTTGTTAACCTTTGGACTAGGCAGTCCTCCACACAACAAAGGTGATGGGTCTCTCCAAAGAACCCAATATTTGAAAAACAAGCAGTTCAAGCTGCATGAAGAAGCATCAACAACAAAAAAGCAGAAAGGATGCAATACATTGATTCGTGTGTGTTAGAAACACCAGCTGGATCAGAAGCACATCATTTCCCAAAGCAGATCCTTTGCTAATGGGAAAGCAAGCACCTCAGGAGCACAATAACCATAAGGAGGTTGTCTAACCTTTAACATTTCACATAGTCCACACTTCCTGCAATCAGATTTATACGAACATTAACTAACCTTCTGACACCCCCATACAAATGTGTGGGCCGGTAATACTTCTTTCCATTTTGGGGATCAGGCATGCAGGCCTTGAAAGCTTTAAAGAACCATCCCCAACTTCCCCAGTCAGTCAGTATGAACCAGAAGACAACTGCTGCCGCCCAACAACAGTGCCACTGGAATAGGTGAAACATTTCCCGAGGGTCTGTAACACATCCAGGGGTTTGGATTCTTTTTTACCTTTTCTCAGGGTCTTTGATGTAGGTGTCTATGAGCAAGCTGTACATCTCTGAGTGAACGTTCTCAATGAGAATCTGAAAGCCATAGAAACAACGAGCTTCTGGGATCTGTACCTCCTGACTAAAACGTGCCACCTACCAAAACCAGAAAGCATGGCAATGAGTACAGTAAAACCAGTCCTGCACGACAGTGCAGGGGGAGACAAGAGATCTCTACCACAGAGAAAGCATGGGAGCAGTTCAGGCCTGCTTTATTCACAGATATGCCAATATAATAGGTGTGGTGCAGAAAAAAATAAAGCAAGTAGCTTTAAGCTAAAAGTAAATACATCTGAAGTGTGTATTGGATAGAGAGCCACAGTGAAGCATGAGACCACCCGTACACAGGAGAAGAGCACAATACAGCAATAGTAAAAACTTCATATTGAACAAAGCCTCAGATGTTTTGTTTGTCATTAAAAAAAATAAACAGGATGACACCAGACGTGTTCATGCAATATATGCACCTATACTATGACACATTCTACAAATTATAGACATTCAAGATCTAAACTGGGCATTTGCAGTCAGATGGCATTGATACCTGTGGTGAGACATTCTGCAACCAGAACTGATTCCAGCAGTAAGATTTTCTCACCCTTTTAGCAGCATCCACTTGCAGCCCTAGAAGATTCTAGCATGTCATTCAGTGAGAACAAAATGGATTTTACCAAAATGAAGAAGCATGGCACAGCACAATCCCTCCTACTTCTCATCTAACACAAGTACAGGAAGAAGTGTGGGGTTTTATTAATTCATTGAGAAATGTGGATCAACACAGCCAGGCAGATGGCTGAGCTTTAACACTGTGTCCAAGAGTGATGTGATTTGGAGTCTTGCTGACCACAGTTGACCCAATTTAATGGCCCCAGCAGAACAAGCTGCTTATTCCCCTTGGAAAAGGTGAGATGATGGGAAGAAAAAAGAAGTACACATTTAATGAACTTAATGTGAGAAAACCAAAATGAAAAGCGTATAAGTCAATAAAATGTGAGTATTTAAGCCCTCTGTAAAGATTTCTCACCAGGTTTTCATTTACTATTCCATCACTGGCTGCAAAAAATGCCAGAACATGAGAGATAAAGTATTTTTCATCAGCTTTCAGCTTGTTCCAGTGAGAAAGGTCCTTCGACAAGTCAACCTAATGAAAAAAAAACAAAAGAAAAGCATTATCGCCCTTTTGTCATTCTGTAAGAATAGAACCACAGAATGGTTTGGGTTGGAAGGGACCTTAAAGATGTTCTAGTTCCAATCCCCCTGCCATAGACAAGGACACCTCCCACTAGACCAGATTGCTCCAAGCCCCATCCAACCTGGCCTGGAACACTGCCAGGGAGGGGGCAGCCACAGCTTCTCTGGGCAACCTGGGCCAGTGTCTCACCACCCTCAGAGGGAAGAATTTCTTCATAACATCCAATCTAATCTACTCTCTTTTAGTTTGAAACTGTTCCTCCTCATCCTATCACCCCATGCCCTCGCAAAAAGTCCCTCTCCCGCTTTCCTGTAGCCCCTTCAGGTACTGGAAGGCTGCTAGAAGGTCTCCCCAGAGCTTTCTTTTCCCCAGGCTGAACAACCCCAACCCCCTCAGCCTGTCTTCATAAGAGAGGTGCTCCAGCCCTCTCATCATCTTTGTGGCCCTCCTCTGGACTTGCTCCAACAGCTCCATGTCCTTCTTATGCTGGGGACTCCAGAACTGGACACAGTACTGCAGGTGGGGTCTCAGGAGAGCAGAATAGAGGGGGAGAATTAGAAGTAGTCTAGTCAAATGAATGAGGCAGAGTTTTGGCATTTGCTCTCAAATCTTTACATGCAGAGAATTTAAATACCTGTGACTGTAAAAGACAACAGACACACTGCAGTACTGTTGTCTCCCTCTGCAACAGTAACATCATGTGTTTGCTTCGCATTTTACACCTTTGTAATTTGGAATAAAAGTCAGTCTCTATTGGATTATAAATAAATCAGAATTTGAAAAGCATTGGTATCTTCTTGTCACATCGACATGCACCAGTAAGCACAGCTCACTCTTAAATGCTTGAACTCTACTTGAAATAAATGCCGATACTCCAAGAGACCCGTACCCAGGTGAGCCAAAAGATGGACTGAGGGGACTTTTGCCTTTAGCAGGTGTTCACCCTCCATCCTGCCAAAGAATGGCACAGGGCAAACACTGTGCAACTGCTCTCATCTACCAGACTGAACTCTAGTCACAGTAGAAAACCACAACTTCCTTCCCATGGGTCTTTTTTGTTCATTTGGAAGGATTTCTGAACCGCAGCAGCAGTTAAGTAGGGCCAGATGTGAAAAATACAGAGGCCTAAAAACTTGTATATGTGTGCACATGTGTGTGTATATTTGTAATAGACACACAAACATTTGTGTATCAACGCATACACACACACAGACACACCAGTTTTACAGTCAGCTTCCCAGATCATTTGGAAATGCACCGACAGACGGCAGGACAGTGTAAGAAGGAACCAATAATGTGGTAAAAGGTCAATGGTGACCAGGCAGGAGTTTAAATGCCTTTTCTGCAACAGCTTAAATCAACCTGTACTGCTAGAGAGCAGCAAGGGCCCCAGGCAAGCAATGGAACAGCACTTCCAGACAGCTGCTCCTCACTATCCCAAGAAGCTTTCTGGCCTACTTAGAGCCTGCCAGTGCTTTCAGCTCACTCCTCTGCGGTTGCAGATCACTGCTCACAAATGAGCAAAGGCTGCAGAAGCTTTGAGTTGGAACAACCAGCTCAGCTAGCAGGTAACCTCTCCAGAACAGCACAGTGTTGAGAAGTCTGCACTGCTGCAAGCCTAGCAAGCCAGGTACTGCTCAGGTCTGGCTAACCAGCAACCTCACCTGCATTGTAACACAGGTCAAGCATCCAACCAGGAGTCAATTAGAAGCATTTTTAGCAAGTGTCTCTGATTAGCACCATCTTTCCGGAAAATAAATAGGTGCCTAACCTTAAAGAACAGCATTCACGTGAAATTGCCCAGAACATCTTACATGGGCAGGGAGTTACTTGCAGGTACAGAGACCACAGTAGGGTAGGAGCTATCTGGCCACAAATCAGAGTTTTAGGCTCCCTCTATAACAAGAGAAGTGCCCCAGGATACAATTCCACCTTGTCCTAAACCAAACACCCAAAACAGCTTCCCTGAAATGCCCTGTGGAAGCAGCTTTCTTTCCACTGTCCATGAAGGGAGTCCTGCTCTGGTGCAGGCACCTCATGTTTGATGTAATTATCTCCCACCCTTACAACACAGCAACCAAGATAGGAAGGAAGTGCCAGGCCCCCGGTCTGAATACCTTCCTGCCAACCCACAGAGCCCGGGGCTCACCTCTTCTGCTGTCCAAAAGGAGGCCTGAGCCTGTTTATACATTTTCCATATGTCTGGGTACTGGATGGGGAAGATGACAAACCGGCGGGGATTCTTTTTGAGAAGAGGCTCCTCGTCAGGGTCCAACTCATTTTCAGCAGTGCTCGGAGAGGAGCTCTGAAGGTAAAGCACAGTTCTGGTTAAAGTTGCCATTACTTACTCCCTCTCTTCCCCATATCCCAAAGGTGCAGTTCAACTGCCACCTGTGTCACACAGACACTCACTTGTCCCTCTTGGGTGGACACACTGCTTGTCCCAGGGGTAGGTGTCCCCGCGCCCTCCATCCCTGCTCCCACTGCTCGGGTGGCAGTGCTGCCTGTCTGCATGGCTCTGCCCACGCTCTCACCCAGGAGTGCTGGTGCCAGGAAGCACCTGATGCCTGTGTGCTAAAGAGGAAGCCCTTCTGCAGCGAGAAGGAAATCTGCCCCGGGAGGCCACATCGGGTCACCACATGCTGCCACCAGCCTGCATCCAGCACAGCTCCGCCAGGCTCACCGCCCAGGGCAACCCTACGTCACTCGCTCCACACTGAGCCACTTGGGCCAGGGTGGACTTTCTTAAAAGTGCCACGAGATCACAGTGACTAATCCCGTTGGGCAGAGGAACAGCCCTGTGCCACAGCAAGTCTCTGCATGGAGGTTTGTGTATGCAGCCCCGCAGTGAGCAGCAGGCAGCCCGTACACCAGCGCAGGTCCGGAGGCTGCTCTGGCAGCGGTCCCTCAAGTGCTGGTATGAAGCCACTTGCCTTTCTTTCCAGCAGCAGGAAAACCCCTGCCAAGAGACCCTATCCCCACCCCACTCCCTCTGCGGGGGCTTCCTGGAGAATGCCCATGCACAGCTCTTCCCCAGAGAGCTCCCAGCATGGCCGAGGTGGGGACAGTTCACGTTTAGGAGACAGGCCAGTGGCAAGCAGCACAGAGAGGGCACTCCATCAGCAGGGCCTTCATCTCGCCTCCATCTGGGAGCATCTGCTCCAGGGATCAATTCCAGACAGCATCCCTGCCAGGCACACCACCGAGCACCTCCTGCAGACAACTACGTGAAGAGCTGTCAGGACAGCATGCTGCCACCTCTCCAGAAGGGCTCTTGACTCACACTGATCAGAAGTTTAGCCAGAGGACAACTTTCTGGGTCAGTCCTGAGATCCCGTGGACTCTGCTGTAGAGGATAACTAACCACAGGCAGTATACGAGGTACTATACATGATACAGCAGGGAAGGGGAGCAAGAGGTTTTGAATACC
This sequence comes from Aegotheles bennettii, assembly GCA_013398125.1. Lineage (NCBI taxonomy): Eukaryota > Metazoa > Chordata > Aves > Caprimulgiformes > Aegothelidae > Aegotheles > Aegotheles bennettii. The sequence goes on from VZRW01001397.1 coordinate 66,287, forward strand.
ATTGCTTCTACCCTCCTCGGAGGAGCCAAAGTCCTTTTCCTACCCAGCCTACTTGTAACCACTCACATAAGAAGTAATCCTTCACTTCACTTTGGAAAATACCCTCAAACAAATGATTCTATTCACATTTAAAAAACAAACAAAAAAACCCACACATTGCACAGCTGGCATATGCACCGTAGACTCCCGAAGAAACACACCAGGAAACACATTCTGGGCTACAATTTTACCACTTTATTATATTTTTAAATATTACTCAATTACACGAGACAAATTTCCCAGCATCATCTTGAAGAGTCTCTGCTGAAGGCCATGAGAGCGCAAGACCTTTGATATTTCCTAGGATGCAGAGACAGTTGCAGTAACTCACTGGAAGTGTCACGGGAGAATCTGGGCCCAGCAGGGATGGCACCCTGCCTCAGCACACATCTTCTCAGCTAGCATCTCCATCTGCCTCTGTACCAGCCATCATCCTTGAAAAATGAAACACTGCAAGAGTCTTCCTTGTTAGACCAGCATTTTCCCGGGCAAAACCCTTCTATACTGCCTGGGGACTACCCCGAGGTTTCCATGTAGGTGGACTAGCAGTTACTAACCTCAGCCTGGATGTCCCCGAGCCGTTCAAAAGCCAGCATGCAGGGCCCATAATGCAGGGAGAGAACTTGAAAAATACTTCTGGTGTACAGAAGTGAAGCAAAGCACAGGAACAGCCAAGTTCCAGTATGGCAGGAAAACTGGAGACCAATGCTGAGACCAGGAGCACTTGTCATTTTCCCAATAGCCTTCAACAGCTGCCATGCTGCAGGCCACAGAGAGAGGGGTCAACGCACCAGAAATAGTCAGTGCACAGTGGGACAGAAAGGCAAGAAGAAGACAAGGCTCATGAAGCAGTGTGTACACTCTGGAAAGCCCTGATGGCAGGAAAGCAGAAGGATGGCTTCCAGAAGCCTAAGACTCAGAGTGATGGCACCAGACAGAACTGGAACATGGCACAAGTTATTTTTTAAAAATAGGGCTTTTTTTATTTATTTTTTTTTTAAAGAAGGGTCAGCACGCAGAGACTACACCATAGTGGAACCTCAACCCACCTTCCATCTCACCTAGCCCCTTCTGGGGTGGAGAGGAGCTTCTCAGGCAGGCTGTTTTCAAGTTGGCAGGCAGGCAGCTCCTGGCTATGAGACAGTCCTGGCTCTCTCCATTCTGGTTTCCATTCCTCTTTGCCAAAGTTTTATCAGAGTAATACTTGTTCATACAGTACATGTCTTGGTACATCTCAGCTGAAAGTTCATGGAAGATCCTTCTCTTACTCAATTCTGGATAGCTGCTGGGGCTTCAGAGCAGCCACCACCTTGGGCTGAAGGAGCACAGCGTGTTCCCAGCCCTGCCTTCCCAGCCCCGGGGAGCACTGGCAGGGGTATGGGGAGCTGGAGAAGGTAACAGTCCCGAGGCCAACACACCTCCTGCTTTCCATCTGCACCCCGGATCTCATCCTTAATCCTATGATGGTGCATAAGACAGGCAACACTCACCAGAATAATGAAGAGCATCCAGTTTATAATGTGAACGTGCTACTTGCTGTTCAGGCAGCATCACCTAAACGCATACAAGAGCTGAAGCTGGCAGGTGCAGCCCAACCCCTGCTCCAGCAGGGTCAGCCAGAGCAGACTGCCCAGGACCTTGTTCAGCCGAGGTTTCATTATCTCCAAGGATGGAGACCACACAACCCCTATGAGCAACCTGTGCCAGCATGTGACCACCTTCAAAATAAACAAGTGTTTTCTTAGGTGCACATGGAACCTCCTGTGTTTCAGCACGTACTCATTGCCTCTGGTCCCACCATGGGGCACTGATGAGAAGACCTGGCTTCATCTCCTTTATTCCCTTCACCAGGTTTTACACTGATAATATCCCCTGGAGCCTCCTCTTTTCCAGGCTGAGCATCCCCAGCACTCTCAGCCTCTCTTCACATGACAGATGCTCCAGTCTCTTAACCACCAGCCCTTTGCTGGACACACTCCAGCATATCATACCCCAGTTCCCCTGCAACTGCTAGAGATGAACTCCTCTGGTGACAATAAACCCAATGGACAACATAGACTGTCTAGCGGTACTGAAGCGCTTTCCATTCATTTCAAATTCAGCAGACTAGGAAACAATTAACACACACGCACACATACAACCTCCACCCGCAGCAGCAGCTGCTGGGCTGCATGTGCAAGCATCTCGGTACATGCCCTGTGTCAGCTGTAGGAGGGAAAAGCTGAAGGCATAGGCACCACATCACCATACGTGACCACGGGCCCTTCCACACCCCATGAGAGGCTCCGTGAGCATCCCACGAGCTCCCAGAGGCTTCAGGCCAGCCTTGGGTAACACAGGCTGTGCTGGTGGTGAGACAGGGAGATCACCAGCGCTCCCGGAGAGACAGCTTCGCCCGCAGAGGAACTGAGGAGCAGGACGCCCGCAGGCTCTGCACAGCGCTGCTGCCTGTCTCTGGCAGGGCCCGGCGGGCACCTTGCTGCTGCGGGTGCAGCCCGGCCCTGGGCACAGCAGGGAAGCAGGGTTTGTTAGGTTTGTATTTGACACGGCCTGCCCTGGTTTTTGGGAACTTGAGAACTGCAGAGAACAGAGGCCTGAGAAGGCAACGTGGGCTTCTGTGCCGTAAAGACCCTTCACCCTCACACGCCTTGGCCTGGCTTGGCAGGGTCGTACGGGGCAGAGCCTGAGGGGCTCAGCCGTGCCCTGCGGGCAAACTGTCCTGGTGTGCAGGGACTGGCAGCCAGGGTCTCCCCACAACCCCACACTGCCCCCAGGGCAGCTCGGGCAGAGGGGACCAGCTCTGCCCTCCCAGGCCCCGCGGGGCGGCAGGGCCCTGCGCTGCACCGGGCCGCCCCAGGCCTGGCCGTGAGCGGGGCCCGAAGCCCGGCCGACGGCGTTCAGCCACCACAGGGGCAGGCTC
>VZRW01001397.1:69878-112944 GCA_013398125.1 Aegotheles bennettii
CTGCGGTGCCGGGGCTCCAGCGGGGCCGAGGGCAGGACCCAGCGCTCGGGGCCGGTGTCGGGGGCCGCAGCGCACGCAGGTTTGTGCCCGCTGGCCCGGGTCGCACAGCCGGCGGCAGGGAGAGCAGCGGCAGCGAGGGCCGTGTGTGTGAGGGAAAACCAGCACCTACCGAGAGGAACAACCCCCCCAGAGCCCCGGCACGCCTGGGAAAGGCAGCAAGGGGCGCCGAGCTGGCGGGGGCGGTTTGCCGCTTTTGCACAGCCACTGAGGAACGCGCAGAGCCGGAGGTGGCCGGGGCTGTCCCCGGGGCGCAGCCTCGGGTGTCCCTTGCCGGGTACAGGCGGGCACTCTGAAAGTGGACAAGAAAGAGCAGCCTGTATCAGCAAAAAAAGCTTTTTTCGATCCATCCCGAGCTCATACAGACCTCAGAACATCCTCCAGCAATCAACAGACGGACATGGTTGTAGGGATGGGGGTGCTTGCAAGCAGCCAGAGTGCAAACACCATGAATAAAGGACTATGGACATTTGTCACTTCTTGCAAGCAGAGAGGTTTCGTCCAGAGCCAGGAACCGTCGGAATTCAGTGGTTTCCTCTGCCTTTCTCATCCCCAAGGTGCCAAGGCCCTCAGGCCCCGTTCCTGTAGACCTGTAGATCATTTACCAAAACAATCAAATAGTCCATAGGGAAAAGAAAAGCCTCACCCCCAGCAGGTATGGCCTGGTTTGTCATGAAGACCTGAAATCAAAGACACAAATCTAACAGCAAACACCACTGAGCAAGAACTAAAAGTTTATGAGCACCAAGACAGTCAGGCAGTACACAAGCAGGACTGAGCCACTCTTCAGTGACCAGGAGAAATGCCCAGAGCCCAGGGTGGACCCCTTGGGAGGAGGACCTGGAGGCCTGGTGTTCCTCAGTGGAGACAAGGAGACACCGTGCACTGTCCTTGTGACCGCTGCCCAGTGCTCCCCAGTCCAAGTGCTGGCCAAACATCCCCAACCACCCCACAGCCAGGGGAGGTACATCATGCACAGGTAAGGGCTTCGAGGGAGTCTGGTATTCTTGTCCAGAAAGGTAACATTCCGTTCTATTAGTTCCCTGTCATTAAGAATTTCAGGTATTTTTTTTAAAGACACCTGGCTGCCACAGAGTGACTGAGACCTCACCTCTCCTGTTTCCCAAGCATGGGAAGCAGGAGCCGGGCCAACTGGGCTCCTCTGGACCATATCTGCCTCCTGCAGCTTTTTGTCTTGTAAGAGGAGCTTAAGCATCACCAGGGCAGGGGGTGAGGAACATTCAGTGGTGAGATCTGTGCAGGTCCTAAGCATGAGACAGCTTTGGTTTTCTTACATTGAGTTTTCTGAGGAGCAGAAACACATACCTAAGCTAAACAGCCCATCAGAAACATACCAACAGGAAATGAGAAAAGGCAATTTTACACTTACACCATCTGCTGTTACCTGACTACTGCTCCTTCTGAGTCAGCCTTTTATTACCTAGAGATACAAGTTGCTTAATATTCACATCCAACAACAGCTCCACGTGTTGGCCAACTGAGTATCAAGGATTCCATTTTTTTGTCCAGAGCAAACGATTAGAGGAACACCGATTGATGCAGAGCAAACCCAACTGACCCGTAACACTGACAGATTATACTGGTGTGTGTAATGCAGAGTGTGATGATGGTTTAAGCAGGAGACACATGAGTTTCTGGGCCAAAACCAAGCAGCAGCAGAACTCAAGCACACTGATCATATTAAATAACATTGACCTGCCTATCAGTTGTCTTAGCCCCCCAGCCTGATCATCCTGGCTGCTGTTTCGAAACTCCCCAAATAAGAGATTGTCCTGCTGAGTATTTGTCAAGGTTCAAGAACTACCACAAATTAATATAATTAGCAATAAAAGAGTTCAAGTATTTGGGGATAACTTCTTAGATTCACACCTGCCCTTTTACAGATGCACAGCAAACATCTACTTACATGGTGCCTAAAGATTAACATACAACTGAAAAATACTGCAAAAGAAATGTACAAGGATTGCCAGAACAGCAGCTGGCTGTACTTGCACCTCCACAAAAACCCACCAACGCCTGTGAGCTGTTTTATATAAATTACATGATGTACATGACACTGAAATACAGAAAAGCACATGTGGAACTGTAAAATAGCTTACAAGCAGAATAAATATACATACAAAATACAGCATTATGCATGATTCTGCAAGATTTCAGATTACTCAGCTGCACCTACAATGTCCTCTTTAGAAGGAGCTCTGCAGTGGGTGGTGGAAGCTGCATTCATTCCGTAGCTCCTGACAGCCCAGCGGTGCGGCAGCTGTCCTGCCCCGGTCCTCACACCCCCTTACCTGCACCCACTCACAACCAACGTGCATGCTAGGAGCTGTGGAGGTGTTTCTGCATGGGGAGGGACCCTGATCTCTGCAGGACCATGTACACTGCCACGTGAAATTGTGGTGGCACTTCCTGAGGTGCAGGGCACTCCACAGCAGGGAGGGGAGCAGACCCACAGGTGTTCCCATGGGGTGGCCCATGCTGTCACAATGGCTCTCTCACTCTGCTAATTGCAATTAATGCAGGTGCAGCAGCAGGACACACCTTTAGTACACCACTGGACAGACCCAGACCTTACAGGCTTACCAGCAGAGCTTTGGATTCCCAAAGCCTGCTCTAACAGAGTAGTTTTGATCCACTCAAAATGCCATCCAAACAAAAAACAACCAACCAAACCAACCAACCAAAAAAAAGCAAGCCTGTCCGTATCCTCCTTTGGAAAGACACGAATGAGAACAATCTACAAGTTCACGCTGTATTTAGCAATTCTGAAAAAAATAAAAGCAATGAAAAAATGTAATTTATACTAGCATCAATTATGAATTTTTGGGCAAAGTACTCTTTCACAGCCAGGCAAAATTACTGGTACAAAGCATGTCCCAAAGTTTTATCTACCAAGGTGTCAAAAAAGCAGTCATTACAGCTTGAACTATAATGCCCCTTCCCTCTCTCCCCCAGAAGATACTACTTACTTTGGGAATACTTATCTGCCTTTTAAAGTGCTTTATCATTTTTATATGAAGAATGCCATTTCTGTTACACTGAAGAATTTTTGTTTATAAATTCAAGTGAAAACTGCTTTCTCAGCTTAAAAAAACTGTTCACTGTATGAAAATCAATTAGGCAGTAATTTCAGTATGTCCAAAGCAACTGTTTTCTTGAAAGAGTCTCCTTGCAGAGAAACCTTACCACAGGTTGTGGCAACAACCTATTTTCCAATAGGTTTGTGTAACTGTAGTACTCAAACATACACACTTGTTTTAGCTGCTGTTGGCACTGGACGAGGGACACTGAAACTTCACCATTATGGAAAAAAAAAGTTCTAAAACACTTGGGAGCAACCCACTGCTTCTTGCTGTACTAACTGGTGTATTACTAGAGTAGTAACTTGTGGTGATAAAATGACTAACAATGCCTTTATATTAAGAAAACCATAGGCAAGGGGGGGGGAGGGAAAGCTCACTTTCAGGCTTGTGTTTCACGCAAGACAAAGTCTTAAAGACAACTCCACAGAAAATCTTTAAAATCCTTCTGTGCTGCTCAGTTCAGCAAATCTGCTCAATAGCAAGATACTCAAATAGCTGCAAATTACAACCACAAAAGCAGTTTCCATCTAGGAGAGGACCCATCAGTGCTCCTGATGATGCCAGGAAGTCCTGCCGGGAATGACTACACTGCAACAGAGGCCAGATTCCAGCTGTGAAGCCTGTTCATGTCCTCCACACACAAACCATGCCAGGAACCTCCAGCACTGCGAGTTCAAGATATTCACTGCAATGACCAATTAACCTACCCATTTCAATTGTGTGTGGACATTCCGACCTTGGGATAAGCAAATGCCACATGCACTGAAATCCAGTGAATACAGACTTGCAGAATTTTCTATTTGATTTTGGCAGACCTGTTTATTATTAAGAAGGCAAACTGAAGAGTTCAGAAAAGAGGTTAAATCATACAAAGTTTGAAGAGAGAAGGGGAATCAAAGCTACTAAGCTAGGTAACTGTAGCTTGCCCTAGAGAGAGGAAGCCAGAGAAACTCAAGTGTCAATGAAGCCATGAGTACAGACACAGAAAAAGCTCTGAGTGGCATTTACAGATTGACTCACAGATCCACAGGTTAGAGGGACACTATAAAAAGGGAGCTAAAGGAGAAAAATGGCAAGAGGAGGTTACTACTAATCTACTGAACAATCTTGCATGTGGTGTTAAGAATGATGACGAGGTGTGCTGAACTAGGGCTCCCTAAAAAAAGCAGACCCACAAGGTAGGCAGTTGGTGGTGATGTGGGGGTGCTTCCCCCACCTGCACGCCAACCTACCGAGGAAAGGCTCACACTTTGCTCTCCACGCACTTCTCTCTGGATGCACACGTGGAAGTAAACTTTTGAAAAACAGCAGGTCCATATACAATTGTGCAAATTATACAAAGACAAATGTAGGTTAAGAGATTAGGGAACTCTCCTTTCGTCTGCCTCCCTGCATGACCGCTGCTGTAACAAGAAGGGCACTGCTTTTGGTTCACAAATTTGCCAGTTTACAGCTCCTTCTTTGCATGTTCTCTAATGACCCAATAACTAACTTGCAGGAAAAAAAGTCACTCCCAAACTAAACAGATGGGAAACGCCAGTTGATGACAAGTCCATACAATTTTTCACTTTTGGAAAACTATCAAAGCTGGAGCAAGCGATTTACCTTCTGTGCTGGATACAGTCAGGTAAGGAACAGAAACCAACACCAAGAATTAGCCATGGAAGTCAGCACTAAGGTGTGAGTTTTCCCTAGATTCAGAATAGGAACTAGTCTAGTAATTGGTGATAACATTTTATTAGCAGCTACCTTTATCTCCTATTTCAGCAGTTAGGAACAGCTAAGGACTTAGTCTATTAAAAAATGTCAACAGTACAGAATTTTCCTTTAACTAGTTTCTCTACCACATCTTAAAAATGAACTAACAGAAGGGCTTAAGTCAAAGGGAGATGAGGTGTATGATTTTAATAAACATTTTTCTTATTAAAATCTTGATATAGTTTAAATATACCATACAGAGGAAAAAAAGCTATTTATAAAGCTACATACACATTTCAAGTCAATGACGACAGCATAAATCATTCTAGATTCCCTCTCCATTTATCAGAATGCCTTGTGTGTGTATATATGGTGAGCTACTGTGAGTTATCTGCATAATTTTTGTCTAGCTATACATTACAGGACTTAAAAAATGTTTAAACTATATACAGAAATATATATACATATAACATATATTTATATGTTATACATACACATACACTTATATACATATACACACAATACATATATATATATATACAGAGTACTTTACATTTATATATGGCCCTTCATCCAAGGGCCTTGGATACTTATTAATACATGAAGTCTCACAAAGCTTTGTGAGGGAGGGAGTTTTATTTTACAGACTGTAGATTTGCTGCCTATTCTAAACAGTTTCTTTTGTTGTTTTCTACTAACTTTACACACTTCAGTTAGAGGCGTCTTTGGTAATGGAAATAATTACACCAGTTAGAAATCCAGGCATAAGGTAGAAGTGGCTCCGTACCTTTGTAACTATCCTCCTTACTATATGTGAACAGCCATACCAGTGTAAGTTTTCTCTATACTAATACACCTATATCTAAACTTGTGTAGCCGTACTGCTTTTTATTTTTAATTGATACTAGCATAGTAAAATCTGATACACTTTTGATTTAACATACACTAAAGGTCACAAGAGGAAATCCAGAATAGACTCCAACCCTTGTGAACTGAAACTATCCTTTCCTGGGACAACTGATCTAGGAAATATTAGTACATGCAGAAATAATTTTACACCCGTTTACTTGATTTATCTGCAGTTTAACTACACAAGCCTAAAACAGTCAGCCTTATTTAGAAAACAGGATTTTCAGCATCAATTTGGCAACTGGTGATCACAATTTCTGATCTGAACTGTCCTCCACTTTTCCAGCAACTAAATAAATGACGAAAACAGGCTTTTTTTAAAAAAAAAAAAAAAAATAAAAAATCACAGCTGTAGGTAACTTCTGGTCATCCTCACCTAGCTGACAGAAAGGAAAACCCAGTGGAGCTCTGGCAAAGGTGAATTCCACTTGGATTTTGATGGAACATTAGTTTAGCTCTTTCCAATGAAAGGAAGGAAAAAAAAAAATCACTGACAAGGACCCATGGGGTTGGAGAAGCAAGAAAGAGGAAGAACATCACCACCACAAGAGCTCTTAACCTTCAGTACTTTAGTCTGCTAAACCTTCAGAAATTTCTTTTGACACAGAAAAAGTAGCTCCTTCCTTTATTAATCACTTCTTAACTTTCAAAAATCTCTCAGGCACTATGGAAAACACATCCTAGGTTATAGTCAAAGACTGCCCTCCCCAAAAGCAACCAACCGCTTCAAAAGTGAACATACTGCAGAACCCACTACAATGCAGTCTGCAAATTTTATTCTAACTTAATTACCTTGATATTTTTCAGAACAAGCCACTTTCCCTTCAAACCAATTCTGTGAAAAGAAGGGGTTGCCTGGCCTGTTTCATTCAGGATTCTCTGCTAACTGTAAAATGTGGGCTGAACATCTTCTGCAGGTCAATTTTTCAGTTAAAAAATTCAGATTTTTAATCAACAACTGTGTTTAGTGTATGCCGTTAGCTAAAGTATAAATGGCTAAATAAATAAAAACTATTGTTTCTTCAGTATGACTTGGTATTTTGTCTGTAATTTCTTTATTAAAAAACTGTAACAAGATACTTAAAAAAAGGCTAGATACAAAAGAAGTTAAGCTGCTCACGAACATTAAAGTTTTCCAAAATGTATCTTCAATAATCATGATCTTATAAACATTTTACAGTTACCAGAAAGTGCCCAGGCTGAGTTTACATAGTTAGATAACGTAGTACAAGTGTCGGGTTAGAACTGGTAGTGGAACAATCTCCTGACTGTCTGTTCACTGAAACAGGGATACAAAAATGTTGATTGTGAACTATGAAATACTGTGCATTGGCCTCATCATATGTACAAAAAAACCAAAACAAAACCAAACTAAAACAAAAAACCAAACCACTAAAGGTACAGATTACATGCAAAATATTAGTGATGGTATCTGATGCGCCAGAGTTCAATGCAATCAGAACAAAAATTGCAATGAAAGTGGTTTCATAAGTGAACGATCCCAACTCCGGGATCTGAGCTGTCAGGAACTTTTTACAAGTTCAATATACATGATACACAACTGCAGCCAACCACAAATTAAACACCATAAAAAAAGTTAAAATAAAACACAGAACATACTTAATTTTTTATTTCGAAATTCCCTACTCCCTCTATACAAGAACCTTTGCTGAAACACTTTCCACAAAGGCAGCAGTGAATTTTCAGAACATTTTACATATTTTCCCTCAGCAAAAAGATAAATCACAGTGTAAATTATATTGTTCTGCTGTCATCTTTGGCTGGGGTTAGGCAAAGGAGTTACTGACCAGCAAACTGTTGCAATCAGATATTGCTAGTGCTCCTTAGGCCTTTACGTTACAAATTTACTACAGGAATGTTTGCATTTAAATCTTTAAAGTACCACCAGGGGTATGACAGCATTAACTTTCATAAACTTTTATAGACAAATGGAAAAATCTACAAAACTTAGCTAGTAATATTACACAGCAATACACACTTTTTATACTCTACACAAAACCAAAATTCTTGGTCTTAATGGCGAGTAACAATTTCTGTTTCAAAATCTGCTTAGAGGAATAGAGTGGGACATAAAGGCGAGAAATGCAAGTGTTTGCTGTAGGAAGATGTTGGTCATCTGGTGGTCTTATTGTGATTGATGGCATAGGCTGGAATCCCTCCTCACTGGCAGGCAACGATGGACTTGATGTCCAGAAGTAAACCTGAAAAAAAGAAGATGGCATTTAAAATTTTGCTGTACAAGGCTAAAACTCCTATTGCCTACATGTTGTGTAGGGATAGGTTAAAGAACTGCACAGTCACAGCAAGTTCAATCATACTGTGTTCTGTTCAATACACCAACTAAACTCAGTGGTCATGCTACATGCTTTTGTAGTAGCTTCCTTCACTTCCCGTGCTCAGCTGTTCACTATGATATCCTTCTGTTAAAACTGATAAAAGCAGCACTCAAAATGATCCTGTATCAACAAATCCTCAGTAAGTGATTCCCAAATCCATCTGGGAAAATGGTGACTGCCATCAATATAAGATGCATCAGAATCTTGCACAAACCAGCTAGCAACTACAGAATATCATACTTGTACAGACAAAAGGCAGCAACAGAGGGTATCTGGTTTATTGTCTCAAGTGTGAAATACTGACTTGCAGAGCAGAGTCACTACCAAAGTGTAACCATAGATAGTCCTTAAAAAATGTGCTCTAGATTTTCCACTTTTCAGATTAGTCCTTGTTTCCTTTTAGCAAACTGTAAAGGAAAGATAGTACTTTAAGTAGTAGGAAGTTAAAAGCAAGTACTTTTAAGAAGTGTACAATGAATACAATTTACAGGCAAGTTTTCCAAAATTAAACCCCCTGAACAGTTTCTTGTTCTTTCATGCTTCTCATCAGCTATTCCTATAGGGCTCTAAGAAGGAGACAGTATCATTACTGACATCTTAAGAGAGAGGACGCAGGTGTTGCCCTCAGGCTACACAGAAGTCAGAAGAGTAGATGTTCCAGAAAGGAACTCAACCCTAGCCCACAACACAGTTGACTAAACACAGTTACTCAGCTTAAGAACGACTGTGCGGAGACTGTAACTGAGCTTCCATAAGAGGCTTGTGAACACAGGTAAGGACACATCACACTTATTTTCAGATACAAGATGGTCTCAGATTCACACCTGATGTTTCCAGAACTGGAATTCTAATCAAATCCTAATACCCTACTCTGCTACCTTAAATCTTTACATATGAAGTCTATGCAGGTAGAAATGGTTAAAAACAGTAATGATGCCAAAGTTATTCCAGTTCTTCTGCACGTTTCTGCTGGGAATGGACAACTTACTAGATCTTGTCTTTCTGTCATACTCATCTTCTCAACTATGGACCAAAACCAACGCTTGAATTGCAAAAGCTTCTCAGCATTTTCTCCTGTGTGAAATGAAAAAAAAGACATGTAATTCAGCTGGTACACTGGAAAATAAATATTAAGAGACCTATTTTACATGTACTGCAAGTTGGATCTCAGCTACAATCTCATTAATGAAGTCCTGATATGGGAGACACTAGTTATTTTCAAAACTAATACACATTCTTTTGAATGCAAAGGGTAACTGACACACCGCAGTACAACTCCCACCCCCTTCCTCCCAAAAAGCCTAACAACAGCTCAATACATTTTAAAAATTATGTAAGAAATATTAGACTGAATTAATTACATTTATAGTTCTAAAGTTAGGCCAGAACTTTCAGAAGGAAAGATATGCTACCAATAATGAAATCCTTGTATTTAACATCAAGTGACATCAAAGTTAGAAAAATGTGCTTTTTTTCACTCCCTAACTGAAGGTGAATATTTTCAAAGGTATGTAAAAAACACAGTAATAATTTTATTAGGACTTTCACTGATTATTAACTTATTAACTGATGTCAAATTTGAAGAGGTAGTTTAAGTTTAATGCTAGTAACTCTACTCCACACAGAGCAAACAGTGTTAAGTTATCCATGCAACTCTGTTTCTGAATAAGTTATTTCATACCTGACTCATCATTGAAAGAGGTAAAGCTGATTAGCATTTGCACATTTACTTCACCACAGCCATTTACCAAAAGTCTGAAATCTTCTGCTGTCAAATCTTCTAATGAATTCTTTGGAAGTACATCCAGGAGACCCTTCCTCATTGCCTTCAGTGAAAACCACAAGATTCACATTATGGTCAGATCAATTTCAGATTGACTTTAAACGGATTACTGAAAAGTTCCACGCAAAATCCTCTATTAACTCAAAATTCATTTTTCTCCTAGCTGTTCTTTTCTTTCAAAGCTTTACCTACTACTGCAAAAGAAGTAAGTAATGGTTTGAACTAATATTTCACCAGAAACTAAAGCAAATGCAGTCTCTAACGCTAAAAAGCTCAGGTATTTTGCTGAGCTATGCTGAATGTGATGAGAAATACAAAAAAATGCACCTTGCATGTTAGTTTTGCTTCCTCAGACACACACATGCCAGCTTGCATTGAAAAAGTTATACACACACATATATTTTACATAAATAAGTAATATCCTGAAAAGATTTGAACTAGGAATAGATTTGTTTTAGTAAATTCCAAAATGAGTACGAATGTTATGGTTTTCAAAACTTAAACAAGAGTCAAACTATTAATATAGACAGTCATGGAGACCAAATAACTTAATTCCAGGAACATGCTCCTTCTGTGAGAATTCTGGACCTAAACTGCACAGAGGTAAATTTAGCAGTCTGCAGGCACATCTCACAAGTGCAGCAGGAAACCACAATCAGCAGGAACAACCAAGTTTAGATGTAGTATCATATGACAGAGAGTAAGTGGTTCAAAGTACTGGACCTTCATTAGCTGTTTACAAAAATATATTATTCCAGAACTTTTATTTTAAAAGGGCTTCAAAACACAAATTATTTTTAACATAGTTTTATAGTCAATTGTTAGTAAAATAAGAACGAAGTTGTATGTTTCATAACTGATTTTTCCTTTTAAAACAAGGACGCAATCGAGTCAGAAGTTCAAGGTGATTTATGTAAAATTTTAAAATTTCTTTTTAATCTTTGTTTATCAAGCTAAACAAATCAAAGGTGACAGATTATTAGAACAAGGTAGGTGCTAAATACAAAGCAAAAATTCCAAGAGGATACATGTCATTTAAGCTCAAGAAGCAAACGTATGCACTTAACCAATGAGATCAAGTTTAAACAAAAGTATCTTTCATTCTATAAAAAAACATAAATTCCTCAAAGTCCTCAGCCTTCACAGTATGGCATAAACAGCTATGCAATTACAAAAATATTAGAAGATTAAGTATTTTTAATCAAGCTGCCAAGACTTCAAAAGAAACCTGATTAGCAATACCATAATGAGGAAAAGAATTAACTGACTGAAATCATATAAATTTTATTTGTTCAAAAAAAACTCCTCCAAAGACTTACATGTAGAGGCTGCTCTGCTACTACCAACATTCGATGTTCTGCGTATTTCCGAACATACTCATATACATTCTGAGGAGTCACTGGTATATTTACACCATTGGAAATAAGTTCAACCTATGGCAAAGTAACAAGGATCATTAAAAAAAAAAAGAAAAAGGAAATGAGATTATTACAACAGCCACAGGATGCTGAACAATGATTTATGTCTTAATATCCCTCTAAAAACAAGCAGAATTTACTACTACGTCTTAGCTTTAGAGGTTCCCTAGGATTGAGTATGCTATCCAGACTCTGTGGTAGGTGCTACATCACCTTCAAGAAAAAAGCCATACTCTTCAATGCCTAAGGAGAACTCTGTATTTGAATCTAGGAAGGGTAAAACGTTATTTCTGCCACCTGAGAAGAACATGGATTATGCATACACTACAACATGCATAAGCTGTTGAATTCTGAACCTAGAGACAGGGGTTTAGCTGTGCTTACCTGCCCTCCACCCTCCTCCTTACACAGGTCTATCGCAAAGGCTAAGTCCATTGCTGCAAACACTGCATCAGCATCTGTGCTCTGGGAAGCGAGGATAAGTTGCCGCAGGCTTTCATACATGACAGGATCAAAGAAAGCGAAGTCATGCCAGTTCACCTACAAACAAAGATAGAGGTTTGAAACATGCCAGTTGTTTCAGAATTCAAAATCACATGATCTGTGCCTAACTTATGCACTAGCGCACAGCAGTGCATAACCCATATAACAAAGCACACAAACACTTGGAAGTAATGGCAATCACACTCCTATTTTCAGCCTGCTTTTGAAGGTGCATTAGAATAATCAACCGAAGTGCATTAGCAGAATGTAAAGATAGATCTGTAAAGCCTCTCCTGCTTGTTAGGGGCACAAAGCTCAAAGAAAATGTATAGGGTGTTTTTAAACAAGTTCTTCTACATATCACCTAGATCAATAGAGATTTGATGCAGTTTGACTGAAGTTGGAAACAATTTGCACCAGTGCTCCAAAATGCTGAAAGTTCCCCTCCACTGAAACACATACATACTGCTGCTGTATCTACACGTTTAAATGTGTATTTACACATTTAAGCTGCGTACCACAGTTTCCAACAATTCAAATGTCTACCTCTTGCTGTTTTCTATAGTTCCTTCCTTGTTTGTTCTTTATCAATCTGGAGAGAAAAGTTATCTACTAACTAAATTAAATGAAAGTAAACTTAACTAAAATATTCTTCAAAGTATCCAACATTTAACTGGAAGGAATACATATTCAGGAAGAAAAATTGAAGAAAACAATTACAAGGGAATCTTTCCTGAAAGATATTGGGGGATATCTGGAGGCGTATCTTTCCACTATTAGCCCTTTTTCACTAAAAGTCATATGTACATGAAATGCATCGTTCATGATTAGTGTTTAATGCGGTGGGGAAGCATTTTTGCCAAAAGCTTAGGTAATTATTGCTCTGAATTAAATTATACCTACATCTGAGACAAAATTTTAATTACAATTCAATTCAATGAGTTCTCTCAGTTATCATTAAGCCGAGATGTTATTGTCTAGTACTGTCCAGCTCTAGCTCTTCGAGTCTTCAGTCTCAGGAAGAAAAAAATGGGACACAGCTGTTTCTGAAGAGAATCAAAAGCTAACCTACTACAAATAGATCCATTTTAGTCAAATTCCTGACTTCTAGCACATTTACTCAGTTCAAAATCTAGGAAATGAAAAAATTAATAGTTCTCAAATTAAAGGCATCCTTACTGTTCCAGTATCAACTCTGCTAGTCAATACATGCACATTGGGGGGGTGCAGGGGGGAAGCAGTTTTAATAACCTAAATCTTATCTTTAAAAGGAAATTCAAATTTCTAATGTTCAGCTTACCTTTCTGCCAAGAAGAACTTTGATTACATGTCTATTTAACGTGATGGGACATAGTTCATTCTGCAACAAGCACAGTCCTAGGATTCTGAAAATAAATGTTTGGGTTATTTTTGGTGTGACAGAAATTACATCAGAGATGTTTCAGCAGACTCACACTAAAAAAGTCAAAATATTTAAGCTGCAGATAGCTTTCCAGCCCTATCAATCCCCAGAATAAAATCATGAAAATACGTAATTTCAAAAAGATACTTCCTGCAGTATAAAACTTCCAGATTGGAAAAGAAAGAAAAAAAAACCTAAAATTTAACAGAAAAAGAAACCTCAAGCTGACATGTACAAATTCCCCACTATTAAGCACCAGGTGATAATTACAGAGCATAGAAGCAGTAAAGTTTTTGCAGCTTGGATCATTGGTACTCTCCTGGTATTTTGTATATTTATTTGTCTTTTACACTTTTTCAGACAAGGAAGTTGATAGTACCATACCTGCCAATGTTTCTGAAACAATTTAGCCTTGCTTCCGTGTTTTTACCAGGTCTTGGTGTATAAAAACCTCGTTTCCCAGGTTGGTAGAAAAGTGGTGCATTATCATCCCCGTCATCTGTATCATCTAATTCCATATCTACTACGCTGCGGCTGGAACCATGTCGCTTTCTATTTTCCTGTTTTGAAAGTCGGAATTGCAATTAACAAACTTGTTTCTAGATACTGACACACATCAACAAGCCCTTTGCTGCTAGACCCAAAGATTCAAGTTCCACTGGCTAAGTAGTTCCATGGTATTTCCTAATGGTAACATTTTATACTTTTGCATAATTACTGCTTTATCTTTTCAAAAGGAGAAAAGAAAAAAAAATAACACCATAAAATGACTGAACAGAACTTTGTCTTGCACGATAAAGGAAGGCTCCAGTTCCTTAAGTTTCTAAAATTAACTGATAGAACTGGATCTTAAGTAAATTTTGTTCTTGCAACAGTTCATTACCTGCACTTTATCTGAAGAGTCTAGCAATCCAAGATCCAATATACTGTCAGCACCATTCTCCCTTGATGGGGGGAAAAAAAAAGGCAGATTTAATTTCACGATAATGAGTTGTCATATTCTGAAACCAGATAGATAGACTAAACCAGAAGTCAGTAAGTTGCTTGTCCAAAGAGAAGTATCTGTAACAAAGCAAGGAATACGTTACACGTATCAGAGTCAGACGTAGCACAGTACAAGTGCTTTGGCCACAAAATCAGTTTTCATTGCTTATCTAAATCCTTGGTACTTTACCTGCCATGTGCAATAATGAGTTCCATTGCTTCATCAACTCTTGCTCTAAGGGAATCTTCACTAGCTAGTAACAGAAGCAGCTGAGCAGGGGACAATTCCAACAACATTCCTGTGATTTTACTCGCAAATGCCTGGGGGAGAGGGAATGATGTATCTTACTATTCTCCAGTTCACTCATTTTCAAGTATGATTTTATAAAAGTTTTATTATTTTAAATATAGAATGCACAAGATACCTCCTAAGCTAAATGACAAATTACAGAAACAAAATCTTAAGAAAATTCCAAAGAATATAAAAACAGCCCTACATGTTCAAATATTTTCAGTTATGTTAAACAATAATGGACAAGAAATTACTTTTTTAAATTAAAAGGTGAGAAGAACAATGTGTCATTAAGTGGATTAGATAGACAGGTCTTACTGGTTGCATTGCTTGCACTCGAGGGTAGAGCCTTTCTCCAAGGGCTTGTCTGTGGGCTGGAAGAGGGTCAGGGTCATCGCTAGGATTTCCTTCTGATGCCGGTCTAAAAGGCCGTGTGTCAATGGAAAGTTGTCTTCTAAAGTCCCTTAAGAAAATTAGAGCAGTTTGTACTCATTTCAGCGGAAACATTCAAAAATCTGGACCTATACCATTTGCACACAGATTCAAAACAGCATTAACTTTTCCACTGGAACAGTAGTGTTATTCTCTCTAAGCAGCTATGAGTAATTCAGAAACAGAGAATCAAAGTGAATCAGAAGTTTTAATACTTCCAGTATTTTGGATATAGCAGTCAGACATGCCACCAATGGCAATGTTGTTTCTAAACCGCTTGACAGGTTTTTTCTAGTACACAAGTTATTATTGTTTTAGCAGGAGAGATTTATGGCATACACTTTGAGACATAATTTATCAGTGTTAAAGTAAGCATAATTATTCTTTAAAGAATTAAAGTATATATTGAATTTTAAGAAATTACCCTGTAAATTACTCCTGAAAGTAAAAAAGACAGAAACCTTTAACTTGAGGAAGCTGAAGTGTTTTTCCTGAAGATAACCATGTCAATAATTCTATTTGACAAAGTGTCTCCAACAAATTAAAAATATATCGCTTACCTATCCCTGTCTCTCCGAGAACCAGCTCGTAAGCCGCTACTTCTTCGCATTTCTCTCTCTCGCTCCCTTTCCCGATCTCTCTCCCCTCTATTTCGCAATCTCTGCATCAGACCTGAAGGGGAAAAAAAACTCGTAAGCCTGAACTTCTTTACATTTCTCTCTCCTACTGAAGTTTCAGTGTAACAAGGACACAGTTTGGAAGATAGCTTGAAAGACAATGAGACAGAATCACTTCACTTAAAGCAACGATCAGGGTTCAGCCAAACTTAAGAAAGGAACCTGAAGTGTTTGTACCAACTTACAAATGCCAAAATACTTCAAGAGCTTACATACACTTTCAAAAACATTATTTTTTTGTGATAAGCCAGATGGAGCAGTCATACTAAAATGTATAAATTCTTAATAGCTAATTGACAATTATTACCTACTGGAGAGAAAGATGTTCAAAAAAAATGAGAACATCTAAAGGCAACTCTTGTTTCAAGGAAAACAAGAGCTTCCTGTTTCTGAAAGTAGAAAAAAAGCCATTTCCTTGCATTGGAGAAGTAACATACAAAATTTTCATAGTTCCCGTGCTAAGCTAATGACAGAAATCTCTGAGACAACGCCAAATATTTCAATGTGAAAAAGTATCCAAGGCTTTTATGAATGCTATCTGTAGATTAACTGCTACGCATCACTTACTTGTATGGGTACCCTTGTTGGCGTTCTGAATACAATCTAGATTTGGCAGTTTCTCATTTGACAGAAAAGCCTGTGCAATGGCAGTATAAAAGCTTCGTGCTACACCGCTGCCTTCTCCTGGCTCATCCTTAAAAGTAACTTTTACTCTATGTACAGCCATCGGAGTGGTAGCACATCTGCGACCAAAATGATTGTTGAGCTGCCTCATGGTCTGCTGAATTAGAAGATCTCTGTCTCGATCAACCTAGTAAAAACACAAAAATGTTCTTTATCAATTATCATACTGAGAATTTCAATTTCACAAGAAGTCTCTGTACACTTCTGCATAGACTCAGAACATACCAATTAGACTGCTTGCAGACTCTGAAATACAGCTTTGCCTATCAAGTTACGTCAATGTGAGATAATTTAACTTTTAATGAAAACAAATTCAGAAGATAAACTAACATTTTTTACCTCCAGTGTTAAATCCCTGGATTGCTGGTTTCTAAGTTTTTCCATCTCCCTGCGGAATTTTGATTCCTTTACTTCAAATCCACCTAATTCAGTCAGTATCTTAAAAAAAAAAAAAAAATTAGAATAATGAGGGAAGTTCACAATTTAGTTGTAAGAGGAATTGTCCTTATACTGGGAAATACATACCGATCCAGGCTCTGCTCCAACATCTTCCATGAATACTCTACCGAACAACTCTAAAGAAAGGCGCCAACGACCCAGCAACATGTCATGAGATATAACCATGCCCATGAAGCTACACTGTGGCCTGACAGGAGGGAAAAAATGACAGATAAGCAAAACCAAGATAAACTTCAGATGCATTTTGTGTACCTCTGCCTTCAAATAACTTCTTTATTTCTGATTAACAACAACACAGTACAAGAAGTTTGTGGACAAAAGCACATGAAGGTGCTTAGTTTCAGCTGAAACACACGTGTCACTTCCAAATAGAAATTCCTCTCAAAGCATGTAACTTCACTGTTACATGGAACTCACTGTTATTGGTCTCCCTTCAATCAAGGCCTTAATTTTTTTTTTAAAAGCAGTAATTTGAAGTGAGGGCAGTTCAATCCCTATCTGCATCAAGTACAGTCAGTATCACCAGACACAGATGACAAGCCGTCAATTCCAATTTTTAAACTTAGCTACCCAGGACGTCATGGTAGGCCTGCAGCAGAAAGTCAGGTAGTAAAGGATTTTTGCTATAGCTAGCGCAAACTTCTTTGAAGACTGTTCAACTGTTAATTTTAAAAGCTACCAAACACAAACTACAAATTAAAACTCAAGTAAGCTACCCATTTTAATTTTAAAAAGACTTTTCAGAGTCCAAAATATCATTTTACCAGTTCAGTAATATTTCATAGAGAAATTTTTAACTCAAACTACCTGAAAGATGTGAGAGGTGGCCCTTCACTTTCTGTCAATCCTATCTCTGCCAACAAGCTGCTTTTCAGTTGTGCTGCAAGGTCATGAGCTGAAGGCCCTGGCTTTGAACTCTCAGATTCTTCTGTAGGCACGTTTTGTTCCTCCCCTTCCTTCTTTTGCCGATTTTGCATGCTCATAACATTTTTTAAGTTGGCTGCATAAGACATTTTTGTTGGAAGCACCTAAACATGGAGAAACAAAATTTAGGTGCACTTTAAAAGCAGTCTAGAAGGCTTTTTCAGAAAATATATATATATGTAAAATTTTTAAACCACACAAAAGTGAGCACTGTAATTGACTTGTTAAAACATAATAGCCTCAATCATTTTCAACAAATAAGAAAAACCATTTTCCCACTTTGTATTTACATTTCATACACTTGCTATTTAATGCTCAGTCTGTAGGCAAGTCAAATCTACTGGGCTATAGGGAGATTTTACTCTTTTTATCACAAATAGTTATATAATTGGCATTTCAAAATTAACTCGGGATTGTACTGCAGCCTTTAAAAATACTGTCTGAAATCTGCTATAAATCAGTAACCATAAAACTTAATCTTTTTTTTTTCAACATAGGAAGTGTACTTTTCATTAAAAGTCCAAGTTGTCACACTTAATAGGCTTTTAAATTACCATTCTGAAAGCAACTTAAAATTCTCTCTAGAAACATTAGTGTCCTTCTAAGGAATGAAGGTACTAGCTTAAATTAACCTATGTTTAAAATAATAAAATCTACCTCAAGGCAGTTTCTATCCACTGTCACTTCCATCAAGCATTTCCCACTGTTGGCAGAAGATGAATACAGACCCTGACTTGGTCGGCCAAACAGATCTTCTTTGCGAGCATTTGGCTGAAAATTAACAAAAGCATTCTGGGTAAATAATATACTTCAGTTATAAATGAAAAAGCAAGCTGCAGTTTTCTTCTGGAACACCATCTCTGATGTCACCTGTAATAGATGGGGCTGGTCTGCCAGGGGGATGGCCTCTGCCAGAGGAACCTCAAAAGGATTGGGTGGAATGCAGCCAAGGAACGTCATAGAGTCTGATCGTCTGAAAAATGGATGGTTTTGGCCAGTCTCTGCCGGGAGGGAGTCATCATCTTTATCGTTGAGTGTAGCACCTAAATATCAGAGAAGATTTCAATTCAATTTTCACAGTTGTAAAAGCAAAGGATTTAAAATACCAAAAATTATTATGCTTCCCTCTTAGCTGGAGGAGCATCTCTGCAAATTTAAGACTTCTACAGGATGCTTCCACAAATCCCATATTTTTATTAAGTTGCTTACTCATTCTTTTATTCTTTCTACTGTAACTATCTTTACTGAGCATACACTCTTACAGTATATGTAGTTAGAATATACATTCTACCACTTTTAGCAGCAGTTTCATCAGATCAAAAAAAAAATAATCAGTTTACCTCTGATACAAATTTTAAATTCTCTCATTGTGTAGAATGATAAGTAAGGGCACAAATTCTGCAGTTTAGAGAGAAGGGCGACAAAAGGATGTCCCCAGAATGAGAACAGGAAATGGCAAAAGGAATTTGGTAAAGTAACAATGGTAAGAAAATCTTAGTAAAACCCAACTTAAATGTAACATATACAAGCAACCCAACTTATACGTAACATATACAATTAGTAAAACTAATACAAAGTCTCAGCCCAGATAAAGGGGAAAAACACTTCCTTAGTGTCACATTTGGACATACTACAGAATTATTTCAGTATACTAACTCTGATTGGTGTCATCATCATTTTCGTGTTCTGAATCTTCATTGTCAAGACCCAGTTCCAAAAGTTCTCGAGTTCTTAAAAACAAACAAAAAAAACAGGAAGAAAGAAAAAGAAGAATCAATCCTCTTGAAGAAAACATTAGGCAAAACATTCACACCTGTAACAATCAATAAAGCAAGAGTATAATCAGTAAGTGTACTTGAGAGCTATATATATCAAGAATGAACTCCCTCTAAAATCAAAGCACTGTAAAGCACTTCTCATTACATACTCACTCACTCCATTGCTCACAGTTACCCTTACAGTCACTTGGCCACTTAGCAAGCTTGATCTAAAAAGTTACAGCTTCAGACAGTGATGGGTACGCTTGTTTTTTAAAGACTACGTCAATATAAATAAACTAGGAACCCTTCATTAGTGGAAGAAATATATAAGAGAATACTATTATAAAATTTACTAGTGTAGAATATGCTTAGTCCTGTAAAAATAATGATACTGAACACATTTCATGCAAGCTGCATGTTAAAGAAATTTATTTCACCGTATTATATTGATTTTGATTCATTTCTGGCAGTTTGTGCATTGTGAAATATGTTCTGAAACTAGACAATGACTGATAAAATTTCATTTCATACAGGCTACTAAAACGTAGTCTAACAGAAGCAACTGACTGTCTGAATTCGAACCACTCACCTTAAATTTAAAAGGTTTAGGCCCTCACAGTTTTATATGCATTTTATGGGAATTTTTCAATTCTTTGATGAACAGTTACTTGACAGATTTCAATATGTGAATTTTTGAGGACAAAGCAGATTCCAGAAGTATGTTATTGCCTGGAAAAGGCTTAAAGCCACAGCTCTAATTACTCAAATCAGCCAGCACAAAAACTCAATCAGTTAACTACAGTTAATCATCCCTACTTGTGAGGAAACTACTGTTGTCAATATCCCCTGGTATACATTGTGAGGTCATAACAAGCCTTATGTTACCAAAGATAAATAGAACATAACATTGGAAATAAAATAGCAGTTCAGTGTAAGTCTAAAAATATCAATACCTAGTGTTTTACAGTTACTAAATTTGTAGAGAAAGGAGAAGTTCAATCTGTGATACTGAAAATTAGAGGCAGGAAGGGGCAAAGATTTGCATTTCTTTAACTGTTGACTAGGACTGTTCAGCTACGAGGGGAAGAGAAGGGACAGGTACCGATCTCTTCACTCCTGTGACCAGTGTCAGGACTCGGGGTAACAGCAGGAAGCTGAATCAGGGGAGGTTTAGGTTAGATATCAGGAAAAGGTTTTTCACCCAGAGGGTGATAGAGCACTGAACAGGCTCCCCAGGGCAGTGGTCAGAGCACCAAGCCTGACTGAGTTCAAGAAATGCTTGGATGATGCTCTCAGGCATGTGGTGTGACTCCTGGGATGCCCTACCCAGGGACAGGAGTTGAACTCTATGATCTTGGTGGGCCCCTTCCAACTCAGCACATTCTACGATTCTATTATTAGTTCAAAACTTAGTGAAAAATGGGAATAGATGGTGTAGACTACCAACACATGGACATTTCTGTGATCATTAACTGCCATTTCAAATCAAAGAACATTTCCAAAAAAAGTCTTACAAGTTTTTAAAAAGTAATAAATGCATCTTGTAATATGCTATAGCAGAAGTAGCAGGGATTTTCAACTTAACATTTTCAGCTATCGATTTCCCTATTGTGCTTTAAATCATCAGGTAAGTCTCAAATATCCATAACCAAATGAAAAACAGAACTACTAAGTCCATCATACCAGACTTGGACATTTTCTCCCATGTCATTCTTAATATGTTTGACAGAATTCTAATTAAGTTGTTATAAAATTAAATGTGAGGAGCAGATTGCATTTTTCAGCAAAGAAATTGTCCTGCACACATCTTTTAGATGCACTGCCATGGAGTTAAAAATCATATTTTACAGCAATCAGCATAAAAAGGTTTGAATGGGATACTGCAACAGGTTTATTGATCAAACATAAGTACCTTATATACCATTATATATATTCTTTTTATAATATGCATGTTACTACACATACACACAGCTATATGTATATATTTATAGGAGCTGCTGAGTAATGCCAATGACTGAAACAAAAGGGCATACGCCACTTTTACAAAAGGCTTTATTTCTGAGTCAGCCTCAATACCTTTTCCGTTCCAGCTGAGGAGTATCCAGTGTTGTCTGTTGGTTCATTGCTTTAATCCAATAAATAAGCGCTTGAAAAACATACGCTACGTGCTTTAGTGAACAGACATCTAAAACAGGAAGAACATCTGAGTGTTCATCGTTGTGAGAACGCATCAGAGACAGTGCATAGTTCAGGAAATCGCCACGTGCCGACATCATTCCCTGGCGGGCACTGAGTAAAGTAGCACGTCTAGTGAAAGAAAAGTATTGAATACAGAGATCAGGCATCACAGTAAAACGTATCCTGCACATGTTAGTCTCTATATTTGAAATATGGAGGTAAAAACTCAACCCCCTCCACCCCAAAACCAGTGTGATAATAAGAGTAGCAATCATAGTTTTATGCCTTATTATAAGCAGCTCAGGTGCAATGTATTATAAACAATTGACACTCAAGATAAATCTAGTATGTCAGGATAAACCAAATAGTAGCAACAACACAGGAAGCCAACTTAAATAAAAACAGTAACTACACTGCTGCATTACAAAATTAGAGTCCTAAAACATTAGTGAACAGGAACATTTGACTGTAAAACTGGTAATTCATATTGCATGCAGTAATCAAACTATTTTCATACCTTCTTCCCTCAAGTGTTCTTAAGCTAGCTTCCTCACGGGCTGTCATCCTTTCCCTTCTGGCTGAGTTCTGAGAAGCATGGAGAGGATGGTTTGGATGCCCAGGATCACCAGCAGATGCTAACGCTGAACCATAACGCAGCTGAGCTTCAGTAGAGTCCATGATGCTAACCATCCAATTCCAAGTAGGGATAAGCTTTTCTTCCACATAATTCTATAGAAAAAGAGATTTAATGAGTTTTGCGAACAATAGAGCTAGATGATGAGAATGCAATTTCAACATAAGCCTCTACCATGGCTTTTACAGCTGATCAGTTACACCCGATTCCCTACAAAGAGGCTGTAAAACCACATTCATTCAAGCGTGACCAACAAACAGTTTCCGAAAGCTCTGTCGAGACTGCTGATTTACTGTAGTGGTATGCAGTTCTCATCACTTAATCCCTTGGTGTCTGTAAAGCATTCTCACCATCCCTCTCTCCCTTTTGGGCATCTCTTCTACTCCTCACCTTATGATCACCCAGCATCTCCTGGGTGCGTACATCTTTGGGATTTTGGTCCAATTCCTGACTTTCTGGAAGCTTTTATAAGCCCTCATCCTGCTATGGCATTCACCAGCCAGTTCTTTCACCATTCTTCACCCTTGCAACTTACTCAGTGAAGACAACAAAGCTAAGACCTGCATAGACAACAGTGTCTGCATACAAACCTCTCCTCCTGGTCCAGTCTTTTCCTTACCTGCTCCCAACAGTGGCACTGGAGCCTGCTTTTCTTGCCATTTGCTAACTCCACTGATCTGTTGTTGTTTTTTTTAATCCACCATCAGTCTGCTTTCTTCATTCCTCTACATTCCTGTCTTCAAAAACATCCCTCACACTTCAAATGTTCTTGTATCCACTAAACTAACAAAATGCTGTCTCAACCCCATTTCTGTATCAAAATGAAACCTCCACTGTCAAGTGCATGCTAATACAAATCTCTTGCTGCCTCAGCTGGACGGCCCTCCTGGGCACGCGTCTGGCAAAAAGGTAACCTTTCAAAACCTCTCTGCCCAGCAGAGACAGTATCTTCCCGCTAAGAATCTCCTGAACAGAAACGGATTTTAGCCTCCTCTGTAATAAAACTATGTTCTCTTACTTCTTTCCCTGCATATTTCCCCCAGTGTTTGATCCCAGAATATCTTTGTAATGTTTCTCTCCCAAATCAGAAGCCTTTTTTTTCATTGCACTGTGAAAACAGCGCCATACAAATAGTTTGTGGCTCCATTACAAGTAAATATATTGTCATGCGGTTTTCAGATCCCAGCACATAGTTCTATTAACAGAAAACTACATCACTTAATTTCTTCAGCTCCCCAAGGCAGCAGTATTATTCTGACAGCTGATTTTTGTACTACATTCAGTACAGATGATTTCACTCTACACACTGTGCCCACACTCAAGTAGATGCATACTTTCTGAACGCACAACTTCCTCCTGTGTTGTCAGTCTCCAAAACTTCTTTATGCGCATGCCAGATACCAGTCTTCCCTTTCACGGGTTTTCTCTAAAGATGCACTTTACATATACTTTCAAAAACCAACAGTCAAGAGCACTGTACTAAAAAAATAGACACTTAATGGGGAAAGGATGATTGTGTCCCTGGAAGAAGGGACAGTGAGCAATGAATGCGCTTATCTGTACAAATCTTACCTCATTTAATTATTTGGCCCTTACTAACTCTCTTCTTTTATAGACTCAACAGTCTATAAAGATCTCTAGTAGAGATCACCAGTATCTCCAGTGCAGTCAACCCTGACTTAACTATTAATTAACATACCAGTCAGACTTCATTGGAAAAAAAGCCCCCACTCAGCAAATCCCTGAAATTTCTTTTTTTTTGAAAGAATGTGTGTATAAGAAATGTGAACAATTTAATGGAATTAGTAACTACAGCCGCTTCAGCCTATACTACTTCTCATATGAGGAAAGGCTAAGGGAGCTGAGACAGTTAAGACTCAAGACACAGGCTCAGGAAGATCTTATCAGTGAGTATAAATACCTGATAAAAAGGTATAAAGTATACAGAGCCAGACTCTTCTCAGTGATATCCAGTGAATGACAAGAGGTAATAGGCACAAACTCAAATACTTGGAAAGTCCACTTAAACTCATGGACAAACTTCTTTACTGTGAGAGTTGTCAAACACTTAACAGGTTGCCCAGAGCAGTTGTGGAGTCTCTGTCCTTGAAGGTACCCAAAATCTAACTGGACACAGAACTGAGCAGCCTTCTCCAGTTAACCCTGAGGGAATTTGAACTAGACAATCTTCAGAGGTCACTCTTAATCTCAACAGTTCTGTAATTTTACCCAAAATAAATAACTGTATTGAAATTATGTTTCCTTATGGAGATTTGAATGTTCTTACCTGCAAGTTAACTGCGTCTTGGTAAGTCAGCTTCACTGCAGCTGGAATCTGGGAGTATACTAAATGATTGTACTTGGGAATCAGACCCATTAGATCAGATATCTGCCGTATCACAATACTGTATGCTCTTGCTAAGCTGCTTGCAGATGTTAAATAGCTGCTTGCATTGCTGGCTTCAAGTGCTGCAGCTGCTGCTGCAGCGCTCGTACTGATGGTACCACTCCGACGTAGATTTGACGGATCAATGTAAATCAAGCCTGCTGAACTTGCTAAACACAGAAGGTGTGACATTAATGAATTTATTTAACCATTGCTATGCATTTTCTGTATTGACTGACACAATGAACATGTCTAGAAATAAACTTGTAAACATTACTGACATCACAACTGTAAGTAGCAAATAATTACTAGCTATTGTAAGCATACTCATCTTTTCTTAAGAACTAGAACACATCCTTTTTTTAAATTCAAAACCAGAACTGGAACAGTCAAGATAGGTCAGCACTGTCCTAAGACAAACAGGTAACATTTCATCCTTAAGAGAACAAACTAAAACAGAGGAAGGAACAAAGCCAGAGTTAACTGACGTTCATGCATGCATTTTACTCAGACTTGCCTGCTGGGGCTGATGTACTAGAAGGAGCAGTGCTAGTAGTTCTCTGGTTTTGGGTATTACGTACAGCCCATTGCATGGAACGGGGAGCCTGGGCAGCACCATTGGCATGTGAGCTATTTGTGGTTCGTTCCAGAGGCTCATCAAGCATGAAGGTCTCCTGCTCTATGTCATCACTCTGACTGCTGCTGCTATCGGAGTCACTGGAATCATTTGATTGAGAGTCATCTTCAGAAAAAAATGCTGGAACACTGCTAGCTCCTATTGGGAAAATAAGCAATAGATAGTAACAGACAATTGCACTTGTGTGCAGGTGTACGTGTATCATGTCACTGTTGTACACTTTTTCCATGAGAAGAAACTACATGTACTAAAAAGGTTCAAGTACCACTATTGAAAATCTTTAATAAATTATCCTTATAACATACCATCGATTTTCCATAGGTTTCATGAAAAAACAGTAAGTTTACTTACATTTCAGAAGATAAAATTAAGAAATTATTTGATTTAAAAAATTCTTTACTGATTCTGCCCCCGGGCAACGAATTACGCTTGCAAACTGGGCAGCAGAGCAGTTGCTTTCAAAAAGCCTTAAATTAATTGGTCAGGTTTTGTGTTTTGTTTTAAATCGTATCTAACTTCTACACTAAAGATAAGTGAAAACATTCCATTTCACTTCACAGAAGAATGCCAGGTAATCTCTGGCTAGAACATGCAGAAGCTGCAATAGAGCAAAAAAGATGGGCAGCATCTTGGCACATCTCCTTCTTCAAAAAAGTCTGCATAGTACCTTACAATTACAGGCAAAGGAAAAACCAGAAAATGTGGGGGAAGGCAGAGGTGCGAGTGAAGAAGCTGAATGAAGAGAAAAAAATAAAAGGGAAAAAGTTTACAAGGATATTGTTAAAGGTATTTGTTAAAGATATTCGTAAAATGTCATAACCAGGTAATTTTCATTCTGTCCAATCTAGTTGCAAAGTAAGTAATTTCTCCAGTATACCTCTGGAGTTAATGTTTATAAATATGTAAAGAGGGAGGGTCAGGAGGATGGAGACAGGCTCTTTTCAGTGATGTCCAGTGATAGGACAAGGGGGAACAGGTGCAAGTCGGAACATAGGAGATTCCAGGTGTACACAAGGAAGAACTTTTTCACTGTAGGAGTGACAGAGCACTGCCACAGGCTGCCCAGAGAGGTTGTGGAGTCTCCTTCTCTGGAGACATTCAAAACCCGAGTGGATGCACTCCTGTGTGACCTGCTCTAGGTTGTCCTGCTCTGGCAGGGGAGTTGGACTAGATGATCTTTCGGGGCCTTTCAACCCCTAACATTCTGTGATTCTGTGAGTGCTGGATGCAGTCCAAATCCAAAGAATAATATTTTTTAGTTGAAGCCAGTTCCACCCCTGGTTAAAAGTCATATCCAATCACTAACACATTTCTTTTCCCAGTACAACTGAATCCTAATATCTACATTTAAACAGCTAGATCAAACACAAGATGATGTGGTGTACCTGCTTCCGACCCAGCAGTAGCTGCAGTGACAACACTTCTGCGCCCACTAGCATTGTCCTGATTACTGTGGTTGCTCTCACTGTCGCTTTCTGTTTCAGCAGCAGCTAGCAAATCCAACTCCATATCGCTGCCTATACAAACAACATAAAACCCCTCACGTTTAGAAAGAGGAAAAAACAGAATTTTTTTCATGACTCATCTAAGACTTATTAAACAAAACCCAGAGCCTCTTACTATAGCAGAAGTTAATGAATATGCAAGGAGAGGTCAAAGAGCAGTGCAACCATGCAGCAATACTTGGAGTATATTTTCCTATTTTCCAGCAATTAACAAACCTCTATCCTAACATTACCCATACAAGAACTAGGCTATTTTTTTAGTCCTTCAAATAGTTTATGTCAACATTTTACAGTAGCAAATACAAAAGGTAAAACAGATATTGTTGACCAAGCATATAGCAACATTTGGGGTTTTTTTAATACTTCAGTACCTTAGTATTTTCTCCTCATGCAGAAAAATAAAAATAAAAATGTTCATGTACTTGCCTACTATGAGCTATCTATAATTTTACCCATCTCCTTTTATAAGAAGTGTAGTCTGAAACTCTTGGATTCTCTCTACTCATGCAGACCTCTCAAATCATCATCATTGGTGACTCTGAAGATGCCTTTAGTTTTTGATGCACAGTTTGTTCATCCAAACAGTAACGCACATGATATATATCATACGTACCATCTTCATCATGCTCATCATGCTGTCCTTCCGCTTCAGCATTTTCTTCACCATGTTCTTCCTGTTCATCATGATGGTCTTCTTCACCAGCTACCCCCTCAACCACCTCAACCTGTAAAAAACATTATAATTTTACACTTTTCCACATCAGAGATAATCTACATATTTTCAAAAACTCAGTCCAAAATTTGATTTAAAAACTAGTATACAAAAAAACCCAACACATCCAACACAGCCTTGGACACTAAAAGTGTAAAACTGACTATGAAGCCTGTAACTTAGTTTCTAAATATTGAAGAGCTACCATCCTGGTAAAAGGCTCTCTAGTATTAACTTACTTGACAGCAGCCATGTGTTGAAAGACTTAAGTGTTTTAACAGGAAGTTATAGCATAAGATTACATATAAAGGAAATTATAGGTGTATTTATTACTATTCTAAATCATACTGTAATTCTGTCAAATTCAAGGCACTTAGCATACACTGAAATGACTAAGAATTGCTGAACACAAAGCAATGATTACAAACCTCTGTTAAAACAAAATGCTTATGGCACAAGTAGGACTTCATGAAGTACTACTCGGTACTTTTTTTGCAAATTGGAGGTCTTGATGCATGTATTTCTGGTTCAGACATTAAAGCATATGCAAATACATTAGGTGCCATACTGAGAAGAAAGAAAAGAAGAAAAAAAAAACTAAAAGCAAAAAAAAGAAAACTGACCTCTTCCACATCTGCTGAAACAATATCATCTTGTTCTTCATCCCTGCCACGAACTGGCTGTGACTGGCTGATTCGTCTTTGCTGAGGATTCCTTATGATGTAGGAAGACTGAGATTGACTAGAACTTTTTTAAAAAATAAAAATAAAAAAAATTGATTTAGACCTCTGGACATCACTGAACGTAAATTATTGTAGAAATCTGTCAGTAGGAAAGTACTCCCAAAATGCTTGGCCAGAGTCAGAAACCTTACCATACTTCTGCTAAAGCAAAGCCAACAAAAACCCAAAACGAAACCACCTTTAACAAGTCTTTGAAAGAATAAACAGTGACCTTTATCAAATTTTACCTGCTAGACTGGTCAGATGATGGTCTGGGTGGCAGAGGCTCCACAGAAAACAGTTCTTCACTTCCCTGCATGGCATCTATACTAGTACTAGCAAGAGTAAAGGGTGCTGTAGGACGTGCAATTCCCATCCTGACTGGAATAATCAGAGATTCTGCTACATTGCACAACTCTTCAACAGCATAGGGCAATAACGCCTGGAACACACGTTTACATTTTCCAATTGGCTGTGGAATAAAATTGCTAGGAAAAAAAATATGGAAAAATAAATGTCAAATATGTCTTTTTTTAAAAAAAAAGTATGGTAGTATCAAGTGTTGTTTGTTTTTTTTTCAAAATGTCAAGACAACGATCTTTAACAGATGCATATATTTGTGTGTGTATAGTAACAATATGCACAGCTATTCAAGTCAGTTAGAAACATTTATCATTCAATAATTCAAGACTAAGGCTGGATATCTAAATCTATTACTGACAAACAACCATAGATTGTCATTTTGATTAACATATTATAAACCCTATTGCCAAAAATCCTAACAATTTAACCAGAAAGTTTAAGTATGAACATGTACATTTAACAAGCTTTGTATTAAAAGCTGCACGACATACCAGCAGCTACTGTGCAACCTTGAGGTTTGCACCTTTCCACACAATGCTGCCTACAGACTGCAGATTAATTCAGATGTTTCTCCCTACTGTTAATTTGTATCAACTTATTTATTACAGGAATAAATGTTTGAAACAACAAAAACCAAAATCACCATCACCAACATACACACACCCCATCACTTACTTTTTCTTTTTGGAGGAAGCCATTTCTACACTAAGAATGACAAACACTCTTGCCACAGAACGTAGGAATCTCATTGTAACAGCAACGGCTTCTTCCCTGCGTCCTGGTGTGTACTTGTTTTGCAATTCCTTTACCAGAGTGCCCAGCAAAGTATCTAAAAGCTGTAGAAACAGTTCATTACAACCTAATAACTGCAACTTAGAAGCATGAAACTAGACAGATTAAGATTCAAAATGAGATCACAGTCATAACAGTAGAAATTCACAAAAACTTAACTAACTTGAAGCTATTTTCAAATTAGTCTCCAAGCATATCACCCAAGATGCACTATAATATCACATTATTCAGAACATCTGTCAAACATGACTAGGGGTGCTTACCAAAATATCTGCTGTGCACTTGACAATAAGGCAGTGTGTAAAACAGTCCAAGCGAATAGTTCCACTTTGCTGATTAAGGTAAACTTGTTCTTCAGGCAGAAGATGACCTATCCTACTGCTTGCACTAAGACTTGGAAAAAAAAAAAAGGAAATACATTTTATATAAGACAGCAGGTCTCAAACATCAGATGAAACTTTACATTGACAACTATTTGTAAATACACACGGGTCTTTATTTTCCTGGGAGCCAAACATGATCATTGACTTCAGTGCATTCCAGTCTTGCAAAACACGTTCCAAAGCAAGCTGGGCAAATCGAGGAGGTTCTAAATCATGATCAGGCATATCAGAATCTAAAAAAAGACAAAAAAGCAATATAAGAAAGAGGTAGTGAAATATGGAATTTGTCATTTATTTCACTGAAATAGCTCTTACCTTCAGGATTTGCAGTTTTACGATTACGATCTTCCCTAATTCTAGGTGGTCTATACTGGCAGTGTTCCACAGTTTGCCTGGCAACTGTCTGTACTAAAAACAGCAGCAGATGTTCTCCCCTGTAAGGAAAAATTGATTAGTGGAAATATGATATACCATATATTTAAAAATAATAAATATTATTCTGCCCTAGTCATCACAAATATGAACTTGCCTGCTATTTGGCATTGTAACAAGATTAGTGGTGGTAAGCAGGCGGTAAAGGAGATCAAGGCGAGCAGACTTCTGTCCAGCAATCAGCGTTTTACACTTGCACTTTTCCCAGCAATCACAGTAGGCTGTTGGAGATGTTCGTTTGAGTCTACAAGAAATAGAAAAGGTGACCTGCAAAACTGTTCAGTAATATACCAAATATTTTCTACACTGGCTGAGGGTGTTAAGGTTCCTGCTAGAGTTTTTTGCTTATTATAGCAAGATGCCAAAACCTAGCTTAAGAGAGAAATGCAGAGTTTATATGTGGCAACACTTGACATCTGTTCTTGTTTCCTACACTCATTTTAAGAGGGCAGTTTCATAGTGCCTTAGTAAAACTCACCCAAGACCATTAATTCTTCCCCAAAACAGCCTCCAGCCAAGAAAGTTAAACTGGAAATCCGCACAACATGCAGTAAAATCTCAGTAATTGTTAGAATGCGGAGAATATCTTTATACTGTTAGCTTATTATAGATAGAGTATTAATGCTGTAACATTTACATCCTGTAACAGTGACATAAAACATCTGTAGCTTCAAAGCTTTAACCAGGTCTTGGCCAGTCCAGTGACATCTTGACTGTTCGTTTGATTGCTTGCTCACTTTTCCCTTTATTACATTTGATCTTAGAAATTAAGATGCTACAGTTCTTTCTGAAAGTTTACAAGAATGGTCTGTCATCAGGATTCACTGGCTTCAGAACATTCCTCGAGGCACCCAGAATGAAAACATGGTAATACTTAGTTATATTACTCACAGACTATCAACCACTTTGAGGGTGTCAGATTTACTCATTTACTCTAAAATCTACAAAGTGAAAAGTATGAGACTGCTTCAAGTTACTCTTTCAATTTTGACCCATGAAAGAAATCTTACAGAGCAGAAGGAAAAGAAGACATTTTAAATATTCTATTAATCTTCTGTTCTCTAATATCTGAACATTTCAACCAAGGGAAAAAAAATACTATCAGTAAACAAATGAAACCACAAAGTAATGATTTATAAAGAAACAGAACACAACACTTACTTGCAGTCATGTCCTTTGTGACAGACCCTTGCACATTCTGTGCAACAACAAAGAGATTCCAACAGGCCACATGTTCGGCATTCAAATATATCCTAAAAAAAATTTATGAGAAATATTATGCATAGTTTCCTCCCTACAGCGCTTGCCATCTCACAGCATTCCAGGTTACAATAAAATTGCACTTGTTCAAAATGTTGCCTTCACTTAGAAGTCAGTCAGTTCTAGAAAGTGAAACTTTGTTGTTAGTTAGAATATTCAGCATTTCAAAGGGCTGTTTCCATCAAAATTTTTGCCAAAGTGAGCCAGAGGGGAAAAGACATGCCCATAAAAAGCCATATCCTGACCAACACAGCCAGCTTTGAGAGCACAGAGTAATTAGGGGAGGCCATAACTATACCAGACTTAAAAGTTACAGCAATTAAAACAATGCAACTTTAATAATTTATGAGTTAGATTACTACACTGACACAATACATGGCTGAATCACATTCCTATTTACTTAAAAAGAAAGAAAAAAAAAGCCTTACTTGGTTAATATGTTCTGCACCAGTCCATGTAAAACTACACGTATCATTACAACACAAAACATACAAGGGAGAGTCATCTGGATTGGTACCAGAAGGACAAACCATTCCCATAAATACATCATCTTCTTTTTCACTGGAAGTTGCTTCAGCTAAAAAAACAACAGAACACCAGTGTTACAAACAGTCCCTCAAAAATAAAAAAAAAAAACAAACCAAACAACAGAACCCATACTTGACGGATGTTTACCATTACAGAATCCCAAACAGAATTAGAAGTTTGAATAAAGTCTCTGTCACGTGTTTTAGAGAAAGCTTTCTGCTTATCACATTACAAGTATTTCTTATAGAAGCTGCTGCAAATTTATAACTGAAAAACACAACCACCAACTCTTCCTCAGTTTTGAATTCACTGATATTTTAATCAATTCAGTGGATCACTGTTTTGAAGGACTAAAAAATAATTTGAGGCTATATTCTTATAAGGAATACACACAGTCCTACAGACCTTGTCACACCACAGTTCTAACCTGCTCAATTTTCTCCTCAAGTTCAACTTCACATATTTCTCTTAAATGATAAAATATCAAGACCAAAAGAGAGCCACAAAACACGTGTTTGTAGAGAACTCTTTTCAGGACCAGGATCTAGCTTGGCACACTGCTTTATCACATTGTGTTCTTCCAATTCTGAGAAAGCAGCTCCAGGTGATACCTTTGTGCTACTGAAAAATGGTACCTTAATCCACTGACATTTGTAAAGCACTGGAATACTGAAAAGACTATGAAGAACACAAAAGCATAGAAAAAAAAAGCATAGAAATTCATTCAATATTCATAGAAATCTATCATAATATACACTCCACAAAAGAGGAAGATCCTCCATTATAGCAAGATTTCCAAAACATGCAGGAATACACAGTGTTTTGGGAAGAGGTGTTTACCACCATCACCAGTTGCTCAGGCACGAGTAACTTCACACACAAAAAAGCACTGTTATTAATGAATTTGCACACACCCCAAACTTTAGAACAAAGCACGTGCTAATAATTACTGGAATAGGTGTACCTTTAGCAATTTTCTGTGCAGTTTCTAGAATTGTAATTGCAGCAGGATAGGCTCGGCCGCTAACTGCCGACATAAATGGTGTCATGCCTCTTGCATCCCTGGGGAAAAAAACAAAATCCACTGGTAAGTTAAAACACACTAATTTATTTTTTCTTACAACAGGAGAGGTAGGAAACAAATATACAAAAACTTAGCACTGCTACTCTTGTGCAAACAGAAAAACCGCAGAGTGAATAAGCACTCTTTTATTCATTTTACTTCTGTGAAATAGACCTAATTTTAAGGGATGGCAGTATTCTAACATTCTCAGTTCTAACTAATGCATCTTTAAATAACCTTTTTAAAAAAGGTTTCTATGTAATAAATTCCAAGTGATAGAACATTACAAAGGATAGTGAGAATTCACATGAAAATCCTTACTTGGCTGACAGCAGTTCTCGAAGATAAGGTTGTAAAACAACGCTGTCACATAGTAATTTCAGTATGAAATGAGCATTTGCCTTCCGATCCTTTGATTCCACTACAGATGGCTCGGTTGAAGGACCTGTAATGAGAAAAAAAAAATTGCAGAGAAACAGTTCTTCAAAAAATGGCTACTATTAAAAGCAAGTAATTCAATGTTTCACTGGGGTTATTAATCAGTAGCTTGACTACTCAGTGGTTTGCCAGTTTCAGCAACATTTCACCAAAGTACTGTAAATTTCAGTTCCAAATTACATTCTGAAATACAGCCAGCAATCCCAATTTCATACTGATTACCATATTTTTACATGTTTGTCATTCCCCAGGTAAAAACAGCTTTTACATAAAACACAGCATGGGGCTTCATGTACTTTCTGCACACTTGTGAAATTCTGCTTCAATCCAATCTTCGTCTGATAAGAGGCATTTTCATAGGCAGAAAGTCTGTGCGAGCAAAGACAGATTTTGAGAGCTTTTGTTCTAAAACATAATTGGATAAGCAGCATGTCCTCACCTGGTATCGTGGAGGTGCTAGGTCCTTGGCCGGTGCCAGTCGCTGCTGTGGTAAGAGATCCCACAGCGGGGGCCAGGATAAAATCAATGTCACCATCTTTCAGTAAACAGAACAGCAGGATGTATATCAATACATAAAAACATCCCTAACAACATGCTCTTTCTGCAGTGTCTAACACACTGCAGGCTTTCTGTATTAAATTGGTACTCTTTCCTACAAACGGCCGCATTCCTAGATTAGTAATGTAACTCAGCATTACAAAACACTTCAGAGGTTTGACAGCAGCATTAGAAAGACACATACTGGATGTGAAAACAGCTTTTAAGTCTTCAGTAAACTCTTACATCTTACTACATCAATGACATCAACTATTTTAGTCACATGCTGAAATCTAAGTGATTTGCCTTAAAAACCATGAGTTCCTTTATTAAATCTCTTATGCTACAATGATACATGAACAGACTTACCCGGATCCATTGCAGGAGGATCCGGAACCCAGCTGGGAGGAGCTATTGGTGGAGAAACTGGGTCCTGGTGATCACTTGATGAAGCACCAGCTTCATGTCTGCCCAATCCAGCAGCTCTCAAGGATCTTCTCATCATTTCCCTTAATCTCAAGCTGAATACAAAACCAAGGTAAAAATATATTTGTAGCATTTTAAAGTAGAATTTCACACCGAAAAAGGAAACTAAACTCTTCTTATATCAGTTTTTCTTCAGCATAATGAAGAATAAGCAAAGAGGTATTTTCATTCCTGTATTCCATTTTGTTGCTACAGAATATGACAACCTTGTAAGAATAGTCAGCCAGCAATGTATCCAGACAGATTTAAGCCCAGAACACACCTCTAGTCACCAGAGCACTGCCTCTTGCAGGGAGCAGCAGCTGATGGGCATTATTACCACTATCTGACATTTGTTTTACACCAAACTCATTGCCAAGAGGTGTTAAGCTTGTGTAAAGATTTGTTCTTGTTGCTGCTGTTTTTCAAGATCTAACTGCAAGAAGTTAATGAAAGAATAAAAATTGGGACTTGAAAAAAATTGTTTTGAAAGGAGTTATTTGTTTAAAGTTATTTAACATGAAAGTACTACTTTACAGAGGACAGTCAGTAAACAATTTCTAGAAATTCTGTATCATCTTAGAGAGGAAAAGGTGGTAGGAATAAGGCAGAAGCCAAAGAACCTCGTGTGATACAAACAAAGAGGTACAAACATAAAGACAGTTTTGTTGTGGGTTGTTTTTTTTTTAAAAATGCACTTCCTCTTAAGAATAATGTCTCCTACAGAATGTGGGAGGGAAGCTTCAACCCCAGCTTTATCTTTCGTACTGAAGAGATAACAGTGACGAGGAC
The DNA here is from genome assembly GCA_013398125.1 of Aegotheles bennettii. Taxonomy (NCBI): domain Eukaryota; kingdom Metazoa; phylum Chordata; class Aves; order Caprimulgiformes; family Aegothelidae; genus Aegotheles; species Aegotheles bennettii. The sequence goes on from VZRW01001397.1 coordinate 105,129, forward strand.
TGTAGCTTGGGAAGGATTAAGACATCATTTCATGTCAGTTACTTTGACTACAGAGCTAAGTAAAACAAATGGTACTATGCTCTCATCCAGAGTGCTCTGAACTGAGCAGAACTCAGTACAGATACTGCCAAATTCCCTCGACATGAGCACTACATAGTTACCATCACAGAAAGAGGAAGAACATTATAATTCTGTCAGCATCAGAAACCTATCCTTTAGAGCCCCCTTGATACAAAGGACTCTCACTGTAACAATGATTGCTTAGGATAAAAAGAATCAACTTCAGTTCCTCCCCACCGCTGTTACGTTGATCTCAGCATTATTTATCTGCTTAAGTGACCGCCTTCCTCAGAAACTCTCTCAAAAGAATGAGCCTGGGTGTATTTAAGTACTTCGGTGACACTTAACTCTCCTTGATAAAGAACACTAGAGCTTATTCTCAAATTCCCTTTTCCCACAAGAAGGAGCATTTCCACTTAACTGAGGAGACAACACCACAACCCCAGAAAAAAGAATTAGTTCAGAAATATCCCATCATTACTTCTTACACCAGAAAAGACTTCCAAAAAACCACCAGAGCTCTAGTTTGATGCTTGAAGAAGTGAAATCTGACTTTAAACTAGCAATAGAACTCATTCTTAAAATAGACTGAAAAAAAGAGTTAATAAGTGTCTGGTAATTAACATGGAAATTAGCATACAGAAAACAAGAAGAAAACATTAGTCAGCTTACCTTCTGCTGCTTGATGATCCTGCCCGATTTCCTGGACCATTACTTGACACAACAGAGATTGCATTTGCAATAGCTTCCACAGCCGAGAGCCTTTCAGCAAATGTATTCCTCTCAGAGCGCTCTGCTTCTGAAAAAATTAAGAAAAGTGTTAGTGCCAAAATTTCACTCGGGAAAATAATAAGGAATATAAAGTATGAAATGTCATGAATCATAAAATGTTCCCTGCATTATATTTTTTTTTTTAAGATTTGGAGGGACAGAGTAGTTTCATACACCAATTTTTATTCTAGATGAGCTTAGCCATGGTTTTTGACTGGGTCTGGTTTCTAAAAGGCCATCAATGAAGGAAATTCAAGGCACTCAAAAAACAAGCTTTCAGTTTTCAGTATCATCAAGAGACAAGGACCTATTATCACATAGCTGATTCCAGACACTTGCTGAGTCATGGCTTCAAAAGTAATGACAACCAGAACAACCCAAAACACAACCCCATCCCCCCACTTCACAATGAGCAGCTAGGAACTACATGGAAAGTTGTGGGCTTATAAGATACACACTCTACTTACAAGTATGCTTAGGAAAACTGTGTTATGATTATAATATAGCAGCATAATCAGTTTACATCAGAAAGAATGAGCATTTCTTCTAACATCTAAAACCCTGAGCACCATAAAACCTAAAGGTCCTAGTCATAACAAGGACCAAACTGTGCCAAGTGCTATAGAGAAAATTAAAAATTCCCTAGTTGCACAGTTACAAAACAACTTAAAGCAGCCACTTGAATCAGACCTAATGTAGATTTATCTATCTGCAAGATAAATACACAGACAAAGTAGTAAAATCAGCTGTGCAAGGTTTGCACAGAATAACAGTCATTGCTTCTTTAGGAGCTACAGACAATTAAAGATCACATAGGCACTACATAGCAAACTATGAATCACTACAGTCATGGATCCAGAAAAAACTGAAAGAGAAGTCACTTTCAGCATGATACAGGCCAGGAGAGGGGCAATTTTCCTTTCAACAGTGTGAAAGACAATTTTTAGTACAAACTGAAAGGAAAAGGTTTTAGTCTTTAGTTAGCATTCCTTTTTGAAGACCCATCAACTGTAAACGTCCTGGCTCTAAGGATAATTGGCTGTTCTACCGTCTAATGAAAACTGTCCCAGTTCTCTGGAAAAAACTCAATTTGTAGGTGTTCAGTAAAGCTATATGAAAGTTAGTATCACAACTCTCTCACAATTTCACATGCTTTGGACATTTCTTTTGGACCTGTCTTTTCCAAGATCCTTTCTATTGGCAAGACTAAGGAAATGTCAAATCACAGAGAAACAGAGCAGCCTTCCCCCAGCTTTGCAGGTCTGAGGCCACTTTTCCTGCAATTCCTTTATCCAACACTGCAGAAGCTATGGTAAAGTTAGACACAGGATCCGAGAACAACAAAAAAATGCTTATCCCTGCCCTTAATATTCTCTTTCCCGCACTAAGAGTGGAATCTATATGAACAAGAGTGAAGGATCTCAGGCAGGCAGCAGCTGGGAAGGGACAGTATGTTCTGTAATTATTAAGGAACATCTTATCTGGAGTCTGGAATTGAAGCCTTTACTCCTGATTCAAACTTCTTATGCAGTTTAATAGATGACTGTATAACTTACAGATAGTAACGTTAGTCACTCCAGATGATGCACTTAAAATAAGCTTGTCCTAATATCCATCACTAACAGTTACAGTGGAAAGTGAATGTGATTTGACTCTAAAGATATGAATCCCCTTTACAAACAATTTTTGTGACAGGAAAGAGAGAGGCAGAGGGGTGTTAAATGTCTATCAGGTTCACATTTTTCATTTTTCAGAAAGTTAAATTACATCCAAATGAAGTTACTGAAAGAATGTCAAGGTTGCAAAGACAAGCACTCAAATTATGAATAGTCAGATTAAGTTTGCCCATGCATCCTTATTTCAGCTTCCTTGTGTGCTTATAGTAAAACAATATTCACTTAAGCAGTTGGCGTTTGTTTGTTTTGAGTTGTTTTGGGGTTTTTTGTTTGGGGTTTTTTGTTTCCCTCCTCTCCTCCCCCCTCCCCACAAGACCCCTGCCTCAATCAGTGCACAGGATGGACGACACACTAAGGATGAAGGGTTGTGCAATGAGCAAGCTGTTCATGCCTTGTCTGCTGCAACATTTGGAAGGTGTGTAGCAAGGCAGGAACAGCTTGGCAAGGAGAGGAGGAAGCATTGTCTTATGTTTAATGCTACTGAACGTCACTTTGGAGAACTGGAACCTACTTCTGTCACATCTAACAACACACAGAACTTTGTGAAACAAGTTTTTACAGACAATTGTGATACATTTTACTCATTTTTGGACACTCAAAAGGTGTCTGACTCACAGAAATAATTAACATTCACATAACAACTAAAGCTACTATTAATCCAGCTCTAGAATAAAGTGTTTTGAAATAACACCTAATCAAAAAATGAGACCAGGCCATAAGCAACTCAAACAGAACCCTGAAAAATTAGTTAATAGTTCTGAATACAGAAAAACGTCAAGCTATAATACTTTGAAGAGATGAGAAAGCTGCAGCATTATCCCCATTTTATAAACAGGGATATGAGGAAAAATTAAGGTCTATAAATGACTAAAATTCAATGACAGCACCATACAAAAATCCCACAAGGAAGTTCATTCATTATTCAGTGCAGGGTTTGTATGGTGTGCAGTAAGTAAGGAATGGGGCCACACACTGAATGATGAGGATAAAAAGAAATATTGAATAGCTACCCATTCGGTGAGCACCGTCCATCTTGTGCACTGAATGAGGTAGTCCTGTGAAAAAAATAGTATGATGGTGTAATTAAAGACCATTTCACAACGCATACCCGTGTATAGCACATGGGTAAACTTAATTTTGGCATTTCCTAATTTTTGAGTGCTTGACTTAGCAACCTTGTTCTGTTAACATACTTTTTACATAACAGTATTTAAGATACATTTTAAATGGTGTCAGTAACTAGCCTTAACAGAAGGTCATTCTTTCACATGACAGCTGCAAGTAGCATTTCTTACTGGAGGGATTAACATATAATATAACCCTTAAAAATATTAAATATCGTTTCTCTTAAAAGTTTATTTGTTATATAATGGGGATAACTAGTGATATAAAGGTGGAAAAGGACTTAGTCTCATCTAAAATCAACACGTTGGTGTGAAAAGTTTGTCCTACAATCAATAAACACAGCATAGTATTCTTAACTACTGTATTCTTATAAATACTTATGAGGGTAATAAAAATGTTGTCTCAGCACCTTTGAAAGGCTAGGGCACATTTTAGGTACTACATTTTAAGATACCCGTATATGAAGAATGTAGTCTTTATTTTTATTTTCAAAGTATTTTCATGACATTGTTGAGCTCACCCTCTTCCTCTTTTGTTTCTTTGTTGCTGGTTGGAAAGCATACAGACACACAAGCATGCAGAATATTGCGGTTTCCGTCACATCTATGGCCAAGGAATGTCTGCAGAACTTGTGGATTCTGATCCAAGACAACTGCTTGTTCAAGATTCATCAGGTATTGTCTGCAAGCCTCATAGTCACATCGGAGAATGTGCTGCATTAAAGTTTGTTTCTGTACTCAAAAGAATAAAATATTTTAACAATTTAAAATACAAAAGGCAGACGTACGAATTCCCTAAGTACTTTTAGTTTTCCATTTTAGAAATTAATAGAAAGGCCTAAATCTAGGACATTGGCTGGAAGTCAGTGCAGGAACTGTTGAGAATATACATCACCTCAATTACAGCGCTGTTAAAACCAGAAAACAGCATGCGTTCAGGCACAGACAAGTTATAGGAAAGGAGAGGCTTAAGCAGCAGAAGCTATCAGGCTCACAATCGTATGCCTGTGGCTTCATAGCCCAGTTCTTAAAATAGATTACTTCTATTTCATGGCTACATGTAACATGGGAAAAGTGGTACAACTGAAAAAACTAAAGGGTCTACATTAACTAGCTCTTACGTATTTTTTTTAAACAACTGATATACACATTAAGAAGTGAATGAATAGAAGGCCTTTGAAGGTCTGGGAAGCTCATAGGTATCAAGCTTTTCCACAGTAATGGAATACTCCACTGTGAAATCAATCTCAGTTGAGAGGCATACCTCCTGGTGGCAGCATAGCACACAGCACATCTAACTAAACTGCACCATACCACTGACGAGTTTATACGAGTATGATATATAAATTCACAGAACTATTAATACAGCACCACAGATGAGTACAGGCAATTCAAGTGAAAAAAAAAAAACTTCACTTAACGCTCATAATTTCCTAATGTATGGTCCAAATATTAGATTTAAAAAAAAAAAAAAAAATAAAAAAGACCAAAAAAAGTATTGCATTCACAAGAAAATAAGTAGTTGAATCCCTCAGAAAAACTGTGCACTCATAAAACAGATAAAATTGTATACTGGTAGTACCCATAAAAAGTTAATAGTTTTAAAAGTAATGCCTAAAAAAATATTGCCAGTTAAAAGCGTGCTACAGAAGCCATGCAACCCCAAAAAGGATCTTTCACTTTATTACGTAAATGTATTTTTGCTTTCATGTTTCTATGAGAATCTTCTGTTGAAAAGCTAAATCAAGGCGGGGGGTTAGAGTAGATATCAAGAAAAGGGTTTTCACCCAGAGGGTGGTTGAGCACTGGCACAGGCTCCCTAGGGCAGTGGTCACAGCACCAAGCCTGAGTTCAAGAAGCGTTTGGACGATGCTCTCAGGCACATGGTGTGACTCCTGGGGTTCCCTGCACAGGGACAGGAGTTGACGATCCTGATGGGTCCCTTCCAACTCAGCATACTCTATGATATATGAGTCTAAATTGGTTTATTTGAAACAGTGAAAATACAAATCAGTATCTAAACATGAAGCTGCTTTAAGGGTAACTCTATAAAAGCAAGAGGACAAAAAGCACATAAATCTGTAGTAAAGAAAATATTTTACCTCAACAGCCATAATGATAATAGCAGCTTTCTTTTTGATGGTCGAGTTAGCAGGAAGATTTGTTAAGGAATGAACACCCATTCCAAGACTACTAATAGGTGGAAGATCAAGCCAGTCAGGGTCTCGTATCCCACCCATACAATCTTTTGCCATTGGATAGATTGTACCATTTCCATCTCTAAGAATAATAGGAGATTCCTACATTTGGAAAAAAAAGTTTTATCATTACGTCTCCACAACTGATAAATATTATCCTTCCCAAAAGGTCTAGTTCTGTTTGACTGATAACAGTTTACCTAAAATTTTCATTTATGTCATTGTCTCCTATCATTACAAGTGGCACAGCACAGGGTATCACATTTCCTTTCTCAAATGCCTGAAGTGTGCTTAACATAGCAAATACACTATCCTCTTTATATGTTCATTATGAAATACTACCAATGAAACATATAGTACCTTAATTCTTAGCTTACTTAAATGCTCCAAAAAAGTTGAATATATTGAAATGAAACATTCCAATTCAGTTCTTTTGTCAAAAGTGTTTCCTTCAACTATCCTAAGCAAAGCATATAGTGTTTGTGGAAGCAACTAGATCAGTTTGGGTATTTTTTCTCAGCGCTCCTCATAGTTGTCTACACAGTGTAATCAAGCTGTATAATCAGATAAATTAAGATACTTAACATTGAATAATAGAAAAAGTTGCAAAAAACCTCACTGTATCATTTTTAGTATCAAATATAAATTATTGTGTTAACATTTCCATTTATTCTCAAGAGTGGATTTTTATCACACCCAATTCTGAAATATAGCTAGATAACAAGTTTACACTAACACAGGAACTACTCTGTCAAGTTTTTTCCCCTTTTCTACTTTTTATTCAAGGTAGGTTTTGAGTAAGATTAATTAAAGTGCTTAAGTGAGTTAGACTGCTATTCCTCTCATGCTTCCAAAATATTACTGGTAGAAGGAAGTCTTTCATAACCTGTTTGAAGAACTCTTTCTTTGCCAGTCTTTGGAAAAGCCTTACAAAAGGCTGCACCATCCTATTCAAAGATGACTGAAGTGCAGTGAGGTTAAATGATAGAGATATAAATCCACAAACCTGTCCAGCTGTAAAAATAGCAACACTTCTCTCATTCTGACCCAGGAATGCAATACTGCTAGTAGGGAAATTATTTTCCTGTTCAGCCTTTCCTGTGGCAAGGTCAAATATGCAGTATCGAACCCAGTTCCCAGTTTTCAGAACAGCATGCACTCCTTCAAAGATACATGAAGAAAAAAAGTTAACATCGCTTACTGGCATCCAGTATAAGAACACCTAACTAAAGCACTTTTAAGGAATTTTAAGGAATTATCAATGGAAACAACTGTTTTTATTAGTTTGACAGTAGTTGCTTTCCACTAGGAAGAGGAACAGGATTTAAAAGATTCAGCAGAGAATCCTATGGGGTAAGTCCTACTCACCTTTTGAATCTACATTTACTGCTAGAATCTCAGTCTTTTCAGGAATACAGAGCTTTTTAGGTGTCCTTTGAAAACAGTCAGGAACTTTTGGAGTTCCACCAGTTTTTACGACCTGAAAACATACGTAAAAATTTAAGATGCAATTAAGCACACAGAATCACAGAATCCTAGGGGTTGGAAGGGACCTCGAAAGATCATCTAGTCCAACCCCCCTGCCAGAGCAGGGTCACCTACAGTACATCACACAGGAACGCATCCAGGCGGGTTTTGAATGTCTCCAGCCAAGGAGACTCCACAACCTCTCTGGGCAGCCTGTTCCAGTGCTCTGGCACTCTCACAGTGAAAAAGATTTTCCTGATATTTACATGGAACCTCCTATGCTCCAGTTTACAACCATTGCCCCTTGTCCTATCATTGGTCATTACTGACAAAAGCTTGGCTCAATCATCCTGACACTCACCCTTTACATATTTGTAAACATGGATGAGGTCACCCCTCAGTCTCCTTTTCTCCAAACTAAAGAGACCCAGCTCCCTCAGCCTTTCCTCGTAAGGGAGATGTTCCACTCCCTTAATCATCTTTGTGGCTCTGTGCTGGACTCTCTCAAGCAGTTCCCTGT
>VZRW01001397.1:113394-166409 GCA_013398125.1 Aegotheles bennettii
AGATAAACCACATCTACCGCTCTACCATCATCCATCCACCTAGTTATTTCCTCATAGAAGGCTATAAGGTTGGTCAAACATGACTTACCCTTGGTAAAGCCATGTTGACTACTCTTAATGACCCCCTCATCCTTGATATGCCTAGAGATAGTGCCAAGAACAAGTTGTTCCATCACCTTTCCAGGGATGGAGGTGAGGCTGACCGGTCTATAGTTACCCGGGTCCTCCTTCTTGCCCTTCTTGTAGACTGGAGTGACATTTGCTATCCTCCAGTCCTTAGGCACCTCTCCTGTTGCCCATGACTTACCAAAGATGATGGAGAGTGGCTTAGCAATGACCTCTGCCAGCTCCCTCCTCACCCTCGGGTGCATTCCATCCGAACCCATCGATATATGGATGTCCAGATTGCTCAACTGATCCCTAACCCAATCCTCATCTACCAAGGCAAACTCCTCCTTTATCCTGACTTCTTCTTCACAATGCAGACATTTCAAAATACTGATTGTGAAACACTGAGAAAACAAAGACATACCTGCAGTTCATCTATTCTGAGCAGCCTGCAGTCTTGGAGAAGAGAGGAAGGATCGGGATCTGAATTAGAACTGCTCTGACAGTTTGCATTACTGGAGGTGCCTGGAAATTTCACAGCAACGTAAGCACCATCCACTTTTAGCACCTACAAGCAGAACACATTACAGTTTTACCAAAAGCTTTGAGTAGAAACTGTTTAGGTTGATTTGCTTCAAAATAAACCAGATCTTTACCAGGAAAATAAAAAAGTTTACAATAATCAGTGATAAAATGCTACAGCTTTTGGTCATTAGCTGTGTCGTTTTGCTAAAATTATGGAAATCTTAAAAACTTTGATTTCTTAAGGACTTCATACGCATCCTGAATCAGATCAAAGGTCCCTCCATTCCAGCATCCTATGTCCAACAGGAACCAACACCAACTGAATACAGAAGCTCCTGCTGATACTTCCCCGATACCTTTCCACCTTTTACCTACTGGAAACAGCAGGACAGCTTCATATTTAATACCCTGAATAGGTCTTTCTCTTATCAATTTGTCCAATCACTTTTGGAAATAAACACTATTCTTGTGTTCCAAACATTAGCTAACAACTACACAAAAAACTTACTTCTTTAAGTGCCTGTTAGCTCTCTACAAGAAGCTGTAGCTTCTCTACAAGAAACAGGAAAACACTTCATACTTTTTTTTCTTTTTTTCCCCCATCTAAGATTTTTTAAAGCTTTTGTTGCAGAGTCTTAGTGCTCATTCCTCAAAATGACTATGCATAGTGGAAAAAAGTGTGGTTTATGGGTCTATTACCTGTTCCTACACTCGATGATAAAGTTCTCCACTCATTCCTTCAGGACTGAAGGATACAGACAAGTCTATCCAGACACACTTCATGCATCTGTGTCATTCTCTGTCCCCCAAGGAAGTGGGAGCTATTCAACCCCACACCAAGTCATTTCTGAGACACTACGCCTCTCTAAAGAGTTGCTGCCATGCATATCTAATCAGAACTGTCAGAATAGGTTTCCCTGATACAGAAACATCTTATGCTATCACCAAACAGCGAGGCTCTGAGTTTCCTTCTGGTTGAGACCGTAATTTTCTCAAAAGGAAAACAAAGCTAAGAGGGAAGGGGGCAGGGGGAAGGACAGACATTTTAATTTTGCATAGAATTAAGATCTCAACATGCTCTAGATACAAGCAACCATCAATCTTGACTAGGCCCTAACTTCTCCATAGTTTCTATGCAGAAAGTGCTTACAAAGCAATATTAAAGATCTAGATGTAACAAACTTTATTTAAAACATCCCTGACAATAAAGAACACCCCTCAAATTTTCAAGATATTGTAGGTCACAGAAGTCCAGGCTTTTCCACGTTTCTCCCAATTTCTCTAGCTACGTGCAGCCTATCAAGCATGCCAGCGAAAAGAATATACTGACAAATAGGAAATTATTAGCAGATTTTTGTAACAAATATTATTGTGGATAGAATCAGAACACTTGCTCCCCTTATGCCAAAATTTCACTCTACTAGCGGAGTTCCTAGTTCTAGCAGTAGAGCATCACCAATGGCTTTAAGAATACTATCCAAAAATTTCAAAATTCAGCCCTAGTCAAAAGATTCACAAACATCAAGTCTGATCTAGACTGTACACAGACAGATACTTGTTGAAACTTGCAAGACAACACTCCAGACAAAAATCGTGATTTGGTCAAAAAAAATGAATCAAGGTACATTTAGACATTTTTAAGGTTAACAGACTAACATGTAATCCTGACATCACATGCCATTGGTTCTACCACAGCTTCTAGTCTGACACATAAAATTATTTATTTACTTATTTAATAACTAAATGTTTCTACAAAAGCTTTGTAAATTTGGGCTGCTTGTGAAAACAGAAGATTCTAAATGGTCAATGTCTAGCAGCACGTATGAAATTGTGTTTATGAAGCTTCAAAATTATGATGGGGAAGGGAAAGAAACACACCTTAAGAAAAGGTACAACCCACAAATACTTAACATAGCCTCTTTCAATAACAAAAACTTTTCTTCTACATGCTTTCTGTCTGCTTTTAGTGTTATCACCTACATCACATAAAAACAACCACCATTGTTCATGTGTTCAATGAAATGATAACAATTTTTAAAGTGCTGGAACTCTATGGTTACTATTTCAGAGTCCACATGCCAATTTTCTTTTCTTTCCCATTTTGTGGTTCAAGAAGAAAATAATTTATGATTAAAAACTGGAAAATATATTTACTAAGATTTGGTTGAGAAGAAATTTGTCAAATTTCTAACTAAAATGCAATTAACAACACAGAAAAGGCTTCTATCTCTGCTCTCAAAGTAGAATGAGCACTTCCAAAGAAACACGGACACAATTTAAAAAACATTCAACTTTGAAGGATTAAAATCAAATTCCTAATAGGGATTAGGTAACTTCTGGGACTATATCCAGCCTGAGCTCTTTCAACTTATCCCTCTCATTGGAAGGCTTCAGCCTCAGACAGAAATCAAACAAAAACCAAAAAGTTAAAGTGACTGACTGAAGTAATGCAATACAAAGTACAAGTTAAAGAACAAGCTACTCAATCCAAATTTATGTTTCACAAAATCCCTAGGATTTGATAAACTCTCTGGCGACAGGAACTGCAGAACTGGCAATACACAAAAGTCGCACCTGATTGAGGATCACTCTGATGAACAGAAGCAGTCTGGGGAGGCCTTGCGCACTACCACTGGAAAGCCTCAGACCGAAACAAATCGCAGCTGCCAAAGAAGAAAAAGGCAGCTCCAACCCAGGTTCCATACCCTCTTGTTCTAACAGTATTCTTCCAAATACCATTTAACCTATTCCGGAAGACCCGATCCAGAAGCCAATGTGGATAAGTAGAATATACCAAAGTGCATGGGATGGACAGAAACAGCTTTTATTCCTCCAATACCAGTGAGCAGTAACAGAGGCTTACTTCAGCCTGTATCTTTTCTAAACTACACTGAAAGACGACTCCATCAGATTTCCCACCAGTGTAGACAACAGAAGAGACAAGTACCAGACTTCCTCACTCCATCGGTCTTCCATTACGTGGATAATCTTATAATCATTACCTCCTCCAATTAATGAGGGACTTGGAGGAATACAGGCTTAGTTTTGTTCCAAGCCCACAAAGGATTTAAACTGAAATGAGATCGGAAGATAATACATTCCAAGGAGAAAGACACCTAAATCCAAGAGTATATCTAGCAGACTTCTGCTTGCTTCATTTCTTTCAAGACTTCCCCAACATAAGAACTTTTATGCTCTCACCATACACTCCAGTCATTTGTTGCTTTGGCAGCATATGCAATACACATTTACAAAGCAGTGTGTAAAATGCTGGTTTATGGTCTACTGGTATCAGAATAATCACAGGCAGCCACCCTAGATCTCAGCACTCAGGGGAGGGCTGTTACCATATCAAGATCAGTAAGAGTCCAGAGAGAAACAGGCACATTGTAACTTGCCACTATCTACCTGCCCACCGTAATATAAACAGAACATAGCAGTGGTCTTGGAAGGATTTTAACCAAGCACTTTTTGGAGACATCATGAAGCATACATCCAAAAGTACAGGAAAACAAATTTTCAAAAATAACATTATTTCAGGAACACAGGCTGAGCATCAGTAAACCTGAACCCCTTTCCTAGGTCTAAATTCCACCTCGTGACGCCCAAGTGAATTTTTTTTGTGTGTAAGACTAAGAATTTCAGATGCTCTTGCTACAGATACAAGGACAGAAATAATTTTTTGTTCCTCTTATTACTTCAGGTATGAATCATTATGTAAGGCAAGACTTTTTGCCTCACCGATCAATTAGTTTAGTGCAATTCACAACATGACATGGTCAAAAACCACCTGACAAATTACCAGCGCGTATTTCTCACAGATGTGCCAATATTCACATGCTCCATGACCACATATCTTATTCTCATAAGCACATATTTCACTCGATGACAGTGCTTTGAGAAAAGCTAGAAGTTGCTCTACTGACACCATGCTTTGTAACATCAAATACTTAAAACAGTGTTTCAAAGCCTTTCCAATTTTCTGGAACACCAAAGGTAACAAACTCCCAGGTTACACAGGAATAGTATATTCCCGTGCAGGATGCTCACGCCACTGAGGCCATCCATATCAATACATCAAAAAGATGTGACTTTTCAGAACATCATTCAGTAATGACGTTCTGAAGGCCACAGAAGACCAGATGAAGGTTTATCTGGGTAGACTTTAAAAGGACAGGACTTCTCAACACATGAAGTTTTAAGAGCCTAAACCTACATAATTATGTTTTTGCAGTCTAAACCTCTGTACGCATTCAAAAATTATGCACAGAACAGTCAGATTGTTCAGAATCCAAATCCTCTTTGTGCTTAATTCAGCTCACAACAAACTAAATTACAAACATTACTGTTTCACAATGAACAACATTAGCTATTCTGGAACCTGTATGAGAAACTTGCAAAGAGTAACCCTTCTGCAGACTTGAGGTGACCCCAGTCTTTTTCATACAATCACACAACTGATCCAAGATACAAACAGAACATACAACAGGGTGTAAATTGTATTTCTGCCTTTAACCTGCACACCACCAGGCAAAAAAAAAAAAGTTATGGTTTTGTCTGCTGGATTCTATCTAAACTCTAAAGAAAAAAAAATTACAAGTACGTAAAAGGAAAAACGTGAGCGACCATATACACCACTGGAAAAGGACAGCAAACTTTATGAATAAAAAAAAAAGCATCTTTGCCATAAACAACTGATATAGAATTGACTCGGCACAAATAACTCTATTCAGAATCAGCTCATTTACTGGTTTTAGCACTGCATTGAAAATATCAACATACAAAAAGTTCTTATATAATTATTATAGTAGTTTTTTCTTGAAGCAGCACACAGACACCTTCACAAGCTACATACAGAAATAGTAAAACACCCTCTGTCCTGAGAATCTTAGGATCTAAACCAGGAAAGATAAGGACAACAGGGGCTTTCCCAAGGCTGGTACAAGAGGCAAACAAAGGTTTCAGCAACTTCAACTAGATTGCAAAACCTTGTTTACAGAAACTGAATTGTTTCAATTAACTAATTGCCTCCATACTGCCTTTTGCAGAAATTACCTAAGCTTGATAACAAAAATTCATTGTGGGCCTCCTCCTTTCAAAGGTACTGTTTAAGGCAAATATTCCAATCCTGCACGAGTAAAACTATCAGGGATGCAAGTAAAATCACTCTGACTAAATCCAGCCGACTTCTCTTGGGCAGTTACTTCCTCTACTGACAACTTTTTTTTTAACTTTCTATGAATCGAGTAGAAAGCAAAACCTTTTCGTTTTGTGGAAAACCTTTATTGGCTTTCCTGTTGCTCATATTTTTGAAAAGCATAGCAGAGAACTGTCTAGAAAACCTAATCCCTCCCAGAGAGAAAATGAGAAAATTACAAAGACCAAACAAATAGATTTTCTGGAGTAATAAATCAAACAACTTTATAATCATATTAATGAAGCATGTCATTTAAATAAAAACATTTCCGTTCTTTGGTTGCCAGAACATGAGATTCACCCAAACTGTCAGTTGATGTGTATGTAGAAGTCAGTTACAACAGGTGTAACTCTTCGCAATCTCACTGGACATGTGGGAGCTGTTGCTCAAGACACCAAAAATTATCTTTTGGATAAAACCACATCTGCTTTTCTTAATGTTGTGGTTCAACTTAAAATAACAGAATGTTATTTTTTAAGATTCATCACATTTTATTCACAGCACATTCAGTCTATTACTATTATTGTGTTATGGACAAATAAAAATGCAACAATAGCCATATTAGTCAGAAACACTCTCAAGCATCTCCAAAACTATGATTCTTTTAACAGTGAGCTTATCTAAAAGAAAAAAACTTCTTTTTCTCCCTCTCCAAAGATGGTGGGACAGTGCATTTTAGACAAACCTTGCCAACAGGAACATTCTTAACATCTTCCACAAACACAACTTCTCGCAGAGACCACTGCTCTTCATTCACTTTCTCCTCCTCTTTTGGGGCAGGAGTAGATCGTCGTCGCTCTGAGGCAAAAAAGTAATTACCAAAAAAAAAATTTGAATACTTAATCATGGCATCAAAATACAATGTTCAGTAAACACCAAACCTTCCCCTGAGAAAATATTATCAACAGTCAAATCTTGAAATTAACAAGAGGTTAACAAGAGTCTGACTTTAAAACTACCTGAAGTCAGAGTTACCCATCTAATGTTGCCTTTGCTTCAGCCTTCAATAATCAAACAAGCCATCCTCAGGGTACTCAGTCCCCTGAGCTGGGTGACAGAGATGGGAAACTGATTGTAGTCCCCATAATCCAGAAGGAAATGGTTAGTGGCCTCCTGCTCCACTTAGACATATGTAAGACTATGGGCCCAGGTGGGTTCCATCCAAGAGTGCTGAAGGAGCTGACAGAGCAGCTCGCCAAGTCACTCTCCATCATTTATCAGCAGTCCTGACCTAGTGGGCAGGTCCCAGATGCTTGGAGGTTGGCCAACGTGATGCCTCTCTACAAAAAAATGCCGGGAGGAGGATCTGGGAAACTACAGGCCTGTCAGCCTGACCTCGGTGCCATGGAGGTCATGGAGTAGATCATCCTGAGTGCTATCACACAGCACATGTGGGAAAACCAGGGGATCAGGCTCAGTCTGCATGGGTTCACAAACAGGCAGGTCTTGCTTGATCAACCTGATCTCCTTCTATGACAAGGTGACCCATCTGGTTGATAAAGGAAAGCTGTAGACATTGTCTATTTGAACTTTTACTAAAGCATATGACACTGTCCCCACACCATCCTCCTCAAGAAAATGACTGCTCATGGCCTAGGTAGGTGTATTCTTCTCTGGGTAAAAACTGGCTGGATGGCCGAGTCCAAATAGTAGTAGTGAATGGCGTCACATGTAGTTGGTGACCGGTCACTAGTGGTGTCCCTCAGGGCTCAGTATTAGGACCAGTGTTGTTTAATATCTTTATTGATGATCTGGATGAGGGAATCGAGTGCACCCTCAGTAAACTTGCAGATGACATCAAGCTGGGTGGGAGTGTTGATCTGCCTGAGGGTAGGAAGGCTCTGCAGAGCCACCTGGACAGGCTGGATCGATGGGCAGAGACCAATTGCATGAGGTCCAACAAGGCTCAGTGCCGAGTCCTGCACTTGAGACACAACAACCCCATGCAACGCTGCAGGTCTGGGGAAGAGTGGCTGGAAAGCTGCCATTAGAAAGGGACCTGGGGATGCTGACTGTGCCAGCAGTGTGTCCAGATGGCCAAGAAGGCCAACAGCATTCTGGCTTGTATCAGAAACAGCGTGGTCAGCAGGAATAGGGAAGTGACTGTCCTGCTGTATTTGGCACTGGTGACGCCGCACCTCAAGTACCGTGTTCAGTTTTGTGGCCCTCACAACAAGAGAGATATTGAGGTACTGGAGCAGGTCCAGAGAAGGACAACAAAGCTGGTGAAGGGCCTGGAGCACAGGTCTTATGAGGAACAGCTGAGGAAGCTGGGGTTGTTTAGTCTGGAGAAGGCTCAGAGGAGACCTTATCACTCTCTATAACTACCTGAAAGAAGGATGGAGTGAGGGGGTGGCTGATCTCTTCTCCCAGGTGACAAATGATAGGACAAGAGGTAATGGCCTCAAGCTGCACCAGAGGAGGTTTAGACTGGATGTTAGGAAAAATTTCTTCACCGAAAGGGTGGTCAGGCATTGGAACGGGCTTCTCAGGGAGGTGGTGGAGTCACCACCCCTGGAAGTGTTCAAAAAACATACAGATGAGGCCCTTAGTGACATGGTTTAGTGACAGACTTGGCAGTCCTGGTGAAACAGTTGGACTTTAGGATCTTGAAGGTCTTTTCCAAACTAGTTGATTCTGTGATACTTAACAGTATACCATGCCACTTTCATGGTTTTCTATGAAATAAGCACTAATAAAGCCTACCTGATAAACAAAGCCATTTTTAAGGACATTTAAGCAAGATAATTAGAATACAAGAAAGCGTTTCGGCCAGGCTCAGATATTCATGCTGTAAGTAACAAGACTGACATTGTAAGACCCTTCATTCAGCCCTGCTATGTGATACAGTGCTTTGTACCACCCTACAAAAAAGTCTGCTGGTCCACTACATGGATTTTCTTTTGTAAACATCTAGAAGAGTAGCAAAATGAGGTGAAAATAGCAATTTGGGCCAAAAGAAATTGCAATACAGTTAGATTTGCTGCAAAGACATCATCTGAACAGTAAGTGTAGTACACTCAAGATCAAATTTAAATACACAACATGGTTAAATTAACACTGACAAGAAACTTTCATCTCCTGAATTGATTTTATAGTACAATTAATATTATCAACATGGTTAAAGTAAGAAGCAGAGAACTTCTAAGCTAACTGTGAAATTAAATTCAAACACTAGTTCAAAATCCCAAGCAAAGTTACAGTCGGTGAAAAATTACAGTTGAAAGAACTGCAAAAGAAGAGAATTCAGTGGCAAAAGACTCTGCTAGTAAAAGTAATTAGTACTGCAGAAATAAGCGTACAAGATTCTCGGTCACTGAATGAGGCCATTTGATTCTCTAGGTGAATGCTTCTTAAAACTGCAGCATGTGAACAATCAGAAGAAATAGGATCAGAGAGATTTCTTCAAATGACACTGTAATTAACCCTTTATAAATGTATGGGTTTAAATGGAGAAAAAAAATGCTTAAGAGGTCAGTGAATTCTAATGCAGCACTTTAGGTTTTTGAGTACAACTTGTACTATAAAACTTCTCCAATTGTTTTTGTATGTTAGTAAAGAATGTCTAGTTTCAGACATTTCATGTAAAAGACAACAAACTACTGCTTTATGCACTGAAGTTCACCTGCAAGTCAAGCTGTGCAAGAATAGCTTAATCTTATAAGGAATTTTCCAAAGCAAGTTCAACTTCTGAACTGTAAAGAAACTCACTATCACATTGGAATTAAACATAAAAAAATTTATCTTCATACTTCCTCTTGATCACCTCCTGAAAGATACTTTTGACTCTGATGAACTAAGTGTTATGTTTTCTTAGATACACCTTACAGCAAGTAGACACTGCTTATACTAATACATTTAAATTTAACACTGTCAATTCACTGATTATCTAAAGTCTATTACAGAAGCCTTTACATACATTGCAGTTCAGACTGAAAGACCAAAAAGGGTTCTAAAATTAACAGAGAATCTTTGTAGAATTGCCTTTTATGAAACCTTATCTACACAAATATTTTAGGTTACTATGAGCTACACGCTACTTACTATATGGCATCGATGCACTGCTTGCTATAGAAGATGCATCACTACAAGTGGAAGCTGGGGATGGCGGAGGACCCATCTCAGTTTTCACTGGTTCTTGTTTGCTTTCAGGTCTAGAATAAAAGGTGTTACTTAGAATGAAGAAAGAAAAAGGCAAAACTTTTTCCGTGACAACGGACAAAGTGTCAGTGTGTCCCAGCCATGTTCTTTTAATAACACTTCAATGAAATAACTCCATACTTGCGAACAACCATCCTAACTGATGAGGCTATACATCCAATGTTGGGAATGGGGCTATGCTGCTTCATCAGGGATTAGCTTCATAACATTTACTGAGCATAAATACAATACTACAGAAAATAAACATCCTCAGATGCACTTCATTTGAAGACAGGAAAAATTATTAGTTTTACACAGTAATCTGAAACTCTAGAACTGGTAAACTTCTTCAAGCTTTTCCTGAAACAGTTCAAATCTGTTTCAAGAAATAATTAAATGGCAATCATCAACCCAATGGTTGGGTTTTGGTTTTTTTTTTCAAACTATGGAGGGGCTGAAACAGGTCCCTCAATGCCATGAAGAAGGGCCTGAAAACAGTTAGTTCCATAACAAAACCACTTTCAGTTACTTAAATATAAAATCTTGGAAACTTTATGAAACACTGCAGGAAAGTCTTCATTCAATATTCCTTCTGCATTTCACAGTTCCATAGTGGTTTCACACAATCGAGACACCTTTTCTGTAGTGAGCATTTCTGCACATTTAACAGAGTTTACAAAAAAGCTAGTGTCTTATAAAGAAGGCAAAAAGTTCAAACTGATAAAAACCTGAGCTTCTTTTCAATTTTTAATTTATCTCAAATTCAAGGTAATATCAAATCAATCTTCTCTGTGTGTACATGTGTGTTCTCAACACTTACTTTGCCTCAGTAGTTTTGCTAGCTTTTTCCATGTTTTTCAAGCTCTCAGGTGACCGAAGCTGAAATCGACAGCTGTCATTCATGTTCCAGACAGATTCCATTAACACACCCACTTTAGGAATTCCAGCACTGATTGAAAAAGCAACTGCTCCAGCATGATAGAGGGGGTTATTTCTCAAACACACCTACAGATTGAAATATTTGTTTCTATGAGAACAATGGATTATACTGAGGAAAAACATATATGCATGCGTTTTCTTGGTGACATATGTAGTAGTCAAGAAAAAATACTTACGGAACTAGATGAAAAGGAAAGTCAGCACAATGTACTATGCACTTTGCTAGGAAAAAGAGGTTGTTGTGCAATTCACAGTTGAAAGCAACAGCTTTAGCAGTGCAACTGTTTAATATATAGTATTTACATGCTTGGCCACAAAAGGAACAATTAATCCAATAACAAAGACTCATCCCAGCCCTGAATAGAACGGATTTGGAACCAAAAGAAACGCGCTCCCTGGGAAGGAGCTGTTTTGTCTCATACTCATTCTAATACTGATCACAAAAAGAATCCTACACTCCTGTATCAGCTATTAACTTTTTTGGTAAAGGCTTCAAACCAAAGGCCTAACCCACAGCGTAAATAAATCAAACAGTGACTCCAATATTGCTGGCACTTAAATGCCAAATAATTTACAAAGCTACATGGTTCTATTGAGAATCATATTTTTATACTTTCTCTCAAAATACAATATCAGTAGGTAAATTAAAAGAGAACTACTTTGTGCGAGTACAGCTTGTTTGCAGCAATAATCATACTTGTAAGACAATAACAACACTGATAATTGATTTACAGTCATATAATTAAAACATACTATTTTAATTCTGTATTATTAACACAATTTTTGTGCATAACAAGAATAGAACCTAATTTGTTTTGTTTTCTTTAGGAGCAAGCTGAAAGCATATAGCACTGTAAAAATGCCACCTGTGACAGTTGCACTTGCCTGGGTTCCCACAGTTATGTTTGGCATAGAGGAGATACCAGCACTAGACTTCGGCTTTTTATTTTTTGCTCTCGCCTTTTCTAGCATTTTCTTCCTTTGGCTGAAAGGAACTACACCCCTGTGGAAAAACACACATTATTTTAAAAAGGCTATGAAAGAAATGCTTTGTTTATAACTTTGAACAGTTCATTCCTTCTGCTTAATGCTGTCATGATCAAACACACATCTCTGTGCCACCTTATCCAAAATCTCAAAGTTTTGTAGAAATAACATCTTTTTCTATATTCGCTCCCACTTTCCAAATTCATCTCAACTGGCCAATTTATTAGGAGAAGGAAGAAGAGGGAGAGCATGCAAGATATGTCACTGCCAAATGGCTTTCCTTCCAGTCCAAAACGCTTCAAGACCTCTGTTGCAGGTGATATGCTCCAGTCACAGCTTTCGAGCTGCGGGCTGTCCCCTCTGAACCTGAGGATACCTTTTCCAACTCCAGTGATAGTTTTCAGAATTAGCAGCCATTGGGGGACAGAATAAGCTTGGTTTGTTTTAAAAATCTAAAAGCCTCTCTTTCTCTCTGGGGACATGGCTGAAGGAGTCTAGGACTTTTACGACAGACTTAAGCTGCAAGAGGGGAAAAAGACACTTATTTTTGTAACTGGATCCACTCAGCTTAGCTGAAAATGCCTACGTACACAGTTAAGCATGCTTACTATTTTGATACTTCATGTTTTAGCCAGCGGGTTGTATAGTTCGATGCTTTATTTGAAAACTTCCTTCATACTAAGTAAAACATGAAAAGCATCAGTCCTGTGCAATGCTGGGAATTGAAGTCCTGTCCAGTGTACTACAGACCATTGTAACTAAGGATAGCAATAGTAACAGAAGCTTCTGTCTACACCAATCTGATTAGCATAAAATCAGCACTGCTGACATTTAACCCTTCCCAGAAAGGGCGTGTTGGTTAATAAACAAGCTGCTTTCAAAGATTACATATAAATGCTAATAAGTCTTTTTATGTATTGCACTGATTATTCTAAATGCAGTGAAAATGGCAGGTTCTAATAGCCAGGTACCTCCAATGAGATGGATTATTAGTTCCTATACTAAGAGTAATTACTCTGAGGTATGTCAGCCACGACATAATGAAAGGGCCAAGAACCAGAGAGCTGTAATTTGGAGATTTAGAACTTGAAGTTAGAATAACATACAGCTGTGTTTTAAGTTTACAAGCATAGCCACAATTCTACTTAAATATTTTCCAAAAAGTTATTAGAATTTAATGAGAAAGATGCTTTATAGAATCAATACTCACTGCTCTGTTTTTCAACTCATCATCAAATATTTAACTCATCCATGCCTAAAAGCTACTTAAGCTTTGGGCATGATATGTAATGCAATGACTCCTGACACATTTTGTCAAAAATAATGCATTCTGACAATGCATTAGTAATATTCAATTAATTCACTCAAATTACAAATTAATTTCAGAACTCCTTTGGGAATATTATTTTTGAGGATTTTAAAAGTTTTTATTTTAAAATTATCAAATTGCTAGTTAAAATATTTTAACTAACATTTCATATTTTACAATGTTTAAAAATAGTGTATTTTAACAATTTCCAGAGGGAGCTCCACCCTTTGTTTCTCTCTTCTTTAAGATTTGGATCAGAAACTAACAGACCAAATTTTCCTAACAGTGCCTGACAGAAGAATGTGGACCTCATATATGGGTAAGCTTGTTCCATATTTATAATCTGAAAAAGGCCCGGAAGTCACAAAGAAGGTTATTCTCTGATACTGTATAGTACTGATATATCTGAACGCTAAAGCATTTATACACATCTCCTAAAAGAATAATCTCATTCTCTTAAGGATGTTGTACTCTGATCCAAAAGCTCTAGGCATTAAAGTAAAGAATAAATACACTTTAAAAAGCAAACCTAAGCTCAAGCGTAGGGTTACAGGACTCAAAACAACTGTGATTCAGTAGTTTGGCAATGCTTCTCAGAGGCAGGGACATGAAGACATCCAGTGGATGTATATAACAGTGTATACACTGTTGTATATAAACACAGTATTTACTTACCACCAATACAAGTTGTTCTCTAGTTGAGCACACGTATAAAGAGCACAGCAATGTAACGAAACAATCCGTTCTCCCTGAAGCTCCGAGTATGTCTGTGCGGTGTGCTCTAATTTAGAGGCTACAGAGCTTAAAGTTTCATCTACCCATGTAGCAACCTAAGGGAAAAGGGAAGAAAGGAACAAAGGTAGGGGAAAAAAAGAAAAATGAAAACCAAAACCAATTATTCCCTTCGGGATTTTATCCCCTACCACTTTTTCTTTCCCCAGAGAAGAGCTTTTCAGGATTTTTTTTTCCACCCTCTATTTCCAGTCCCCAACAAAAACAAAAAAGGTAAAAAAATACAAAGAGGTGTCATAAAAATACTTTAACAAGCACATATACTTTACCAAATTTGTTTAAAGTTCACTCTTAACATGGCAGAAAAGTGTATTTAGATAACTTACTTTACAGCACTGAAAGCCTTGGTGCCCTTAGTTTTTCTAGTAAATATATATAGAACACTAACAAGCTGCTCTATTCTTAAACCAGTGTCAGTTTCTACTATAACAGCAAAAACACAAGTATTTCAGATAATCCAGTAAAACAGGTATCTTTTCACTGTTTCAGCTGTAGATTTGACAGACTTTTTTTTTTTTTAACATTTTTGCATTTTTACAAGATACCAGTTGGGTTTCTGTCTTGTTTTCTACATCTGTATAGAGGAAAATAAGTGGAATGAACAAACAAATTAAGTACTTTCTACTACTGAAGCTGAAGAATCAACTTCTCCATAATATACTGCAAGTAACTGGAAAAAAACCCCACAGCTTTGTAAAATTCAGCAACCAGCACACATCTCATACCTTGTTATTTTCAGTGGCAACAGTTGCTCTAATACTATTTGCAGAAAGGAGCACTATCTTTTCATTGGTTAATCCCAAGAACATGGCTCGTGGATGATGTAGCGAAGGATTCTTTGGAAACAAAAGAAATATTTTAGATATTCAAAGCATATAAATAATTCTGAAGGCAAGCATTTAAAGATGTACAGTACCTGTGCATTTCTGTAAGGCTCTGATTCACTCCACTTCCACTGATAAAGTTCTCCTTTACTGCTAACAGCCACGAGCTCAGAATATAGAGCTCCAATAGAAATAAACTTTGTTCCATCCTACAAATACAGAAATACAGTCTAAGACAGTAATATTACAAATATATATGAAAGAAAAAAACACCTTGTAACTGTTTTTTCAGAGTTCCCATGAATGTTGAACTTGAAAATAAAGATATATCCAGCTTGTCTCAAGCTCAGCATGCCCTCAAACGCACACACAAATCCACATTATTGCTTCTGACAGAGCAAGGGAAGAAAGAAATAGATATTACTTTCCTGAAGTTTAGCAATGACATATAAATGGCAATTAACTTGGACAGTTTATTAAGAGCTTCCACAGTATTTTAAGACTACAACACTGCTCATGAAATTAAAGATGGGAATATCTCCTGACTTCTGGCATTTTAAAAAAGCTTCCCTCTAAAATTCTGGCTTTGTGAAATGAACAAAAAAGCAACACAATTCCATTATTCTACTCCCAAGTATACTCATGAAAGTAACCTCCAAATACCTGAGAAATCAATGACTAGATTCTCATCAATTAAACAACTCTTATCTTTCACTTCTGAACGTAAATACACAACTGCAAACAAGATCAGGTGCTACATGTCACATCAGTGCATCATTATGACCCGATATGCTGGAAAAACTTCTCTCACACCCTGTACTACCCAGATCTCACAGGCCTGTTTCCTCCTCTTGGATTTGGTTGTATATCAATGTTGCAGCAATTATGCAACAGTCACAATCTCACTTCTCCAAGTTCCTGTTCCCCCTTGCACTGAAATGAACCTCAAACTGCAGACCTGTGAATTTGAGTGATTTCACAAAACATTTACTTCTGTTTACTGAAAACATCTGTAAGGCCCATCCACCGGCCACTCCTCAGCAAGTGCTGCTATAGGACAACCATGTTCTTTCCCAATTTCTTTACAGGTTAACAACTAAAAGTTCCCTTCCACTTAAGGGAGAACACAGCTTTCTTTTTTATTTTTTTCAATAAATAATTTAAACTAGTATAAAATCCAATGCTGTCTTCTACAGCTACAAGTCTGAAAGACAGGTACATGAAAACTAGTTTTCTCTGTAGTAGTTACCTCCCAGATCAATACCTTTAGCCATCTCTCTTAGACTACAATATTTAAGCAATTCAGCTGTCTGATGGGAAAGTGAACACTTGTGCTGGACAGTTTAATGATCTGACATTTACCTGTCCCCTAAATTAAGAGATTTTTCTTTCAGCTACAGAAGTTTACAAGCAGAGATATTTTTAGTTTCATATATCTGGATTCACGCTGTTTTTTCAGTATTTTCATGCCCAGAAATGCAGATTTCAAAAGGTGCAAGTGTGTCCTTGAATAACATGGGATTCAGTAAATTTATCAATAGCTCAAAACGTTTACCAGTATTTTGAGAAAGAAGAGAAAGAAGGCAGCAGGAAAGGACAGAAGGAATCACAAGCAATTCTCTTTTATACCCTGATAACAGGATCCAGAATTAGTTAAATCGTAAGAGAATTATTTGGCTCTGGAGGGCATCTACTAACACAGCGTAGAAGCAGCACAAATGCTCATCTGTGTCATGATTAATACTTGCCATCATATAAATACTGCACATTCTGAGAAAGAGCTGCCATCAGAACCTACACAGTCTAATGAGATGCATCTCTACTTCATCAACATAAATGAATCTTCAGAAGTTATCTGGCTTAATGCCTCAAAGTTAAGTATGGAATGCAATTAATTTTTGCTCCGAGACAATATCATCATGACTTTAATCTCGCTAATGTGTTTTACAACTTTTTATAAACAGTTTTATACCACAAGCTCAACACTGAAGAAACCTGCCAGTCAAAATTTTTCTCTCCCTTCCCTCAAACTATTAGCAGTTATGATCTAAAGATCAGGACCACTGCTGCACACACCTCCACGAGGCCATTCAGAAGACCAATGGCACAAAGGTGCACGAACAACATGACAGCTCTGGCTCTGTAACTGGTGTCTTATGTGCTCAACTATAAATTCTGACTTCAGAGCAGAGAAATAACATACTTGAAGATGATGCAGATTGCTGACAAAGTCTTAATATCTCCATAGCTAAACAGAGTATACCCGCTTGAACAAAGTAAAGGCTCTGCTTGCACCCACCTACAGTCTAGCAGGAAAAAACAGCCATACTTGCCATAGTATAGAGTGGCTCTGATATGCATGGCACAATGTTGATACCTGGCACTGCAGACTAATAGTACTACAGTCCAACAAGATTTGAGCTATAAGAAGAATTCATTCATTGACTTGAATTCCAAGCAGTTCATTTCACTTAATTGGTGGAGAAAACTCAATACCTATGTGACATGTCTCAACATCATTAGTCTCAGATTATAGATGAAACTGATACATTTGGGAACACTATCAACTTTCCAAGTTTGATTCATTCCTCTCAGGTCAGTACTTTACCTTCCACAAACACAAGTTAATAATTCTCATCATGGACTGCTACAGTTCTGTTTCAAATACTAAATGTCAAAATAATGAAAAATGAAGGAAAAAATATTTGCAACCAAGATTGGTTATTTTGTAGGGATTCCTCGTATACTTTAATCTCTATGCTATCTTACTATCTTTTCCATTAACATTTCAAGATCTCCTTTTCGATTTTCAAAATGGAAGAAACATCTGAACTGGCCTTTCAGCTAAATCATCTCCCTCAGGATTAACCTAGAATAATTTCTGTTGGAAAATACCACCAGCAAAACTTCAGAGCGGGGTTATAGCAAGAAAGATGCAGAGCAATTTCTTATGAATACTCAGTTGAAGGACAGGATGAAAAGTTTAACTACTCTTGGATAAAGATTAAAGGCCTTTCCAGTAAGACACCTTCATTTAACTGGAAGCTACGGTTTATATGAGTGCATGTGCAAGCAGGTATCTTGGAAGAAGTTCAGTATATTTAAATTAAACAAGCATGCAATTAAATATCACAGCAAGTTAATTTTGTAAAAGATGCCAAATGAAAGACTTCAATAATTGTCCTAGGGCAGGATCTGCTCAGTTTGCAAACAAAAAACCCCACTCAGGAAAAAAAAAAAAACAACCCTAATTTAGTAACTAAGTTTCAGAGCCAGAGAAAAGAATGGGGTTAAAAGGAAAACCATTGTTGTAGTAGTAAAAAAACAAAAAAACAAAAACCAGAACAAAATAAGTAAGTTATAATGGCCATAAATGTTACCAAAACACAGCAGTGGAAATAAAAAGGCTAAGTTAGCATTCCAAATGTAAACTACATTTATTCTTTGTTGATAGAAGCCCTGAAATCTCTCTCCATCCAAGCTAGATGACTCTCTCATTCTACCATTATAACAAAGCAAAGGGGACAAAAGCCGCCAATTTTCACTGACAGAGAAGTTCAACATTACCGGCTGAAAAAAATATAATGACAATTTAGACATAAAAGGTCTGTTCAGAAGAGCAACTATTAGACAAACATTCTTTTTAGGTATCTTCATTTCTCAGTTTGAATGCCCAAATGAAGATGATAGCAGCTAAAGGTAAGCAAAAATAAGCCTCTAAATTCACCTCTCTCTTTCAAGCTTTTTATCTATATTTAGTCTTAAAGTAAAGAAACAGAGACATAGAAAAAGAAAGCGTGATATACCAAAGCAGCAAATTCACAGATACTGTGGACAGACAGAAATGGGAACACTAGAAAAACACCCCAAGTCCATAAAATTTTGTCTAATAAACATAGATTATCACTTCCATTCCTGGGAAGTTTTTTGGTTTGGTTGGTTTGTTAGGGTTTGGTTTGTGGGGGGTTTTTTAAGTAATTTTCCCAAGCAGCTAGGTAATTCATAAAGAAAATTATTACAGATACCCAGTTAGCAACATATAGCTGAAGTTCCTATTATTCTTGTATCCCATGTGGGAATTACTTCTTGTCTAGAAAATGAATTAGGGTTACAAAGAAAACCAGCTAATCAAAGCCAAAGTGATTCTGAAGGAGCAACTAATACTCATTTAAGTTACTGGTCAACTCAAAACACAACTGCAAATAAATGTCAACTTTCAGCCTTGTTGCTTAGAAGTTTGATCCACTCAAAATGAAAGTAACTCTGGGAATAATAATGCTAATCAAAACAGTTTCCTTGATGAAGGATAATCCAAATTCTTTCATGAGTTTCCTTTTGCCTCTTAAATGCTTTGAGTGCCTAAGTAAAAAAAAAAAAAGAAAAAAAGAAAAAACCCAAACCTTATGATCTACAGCAGTGCCTTCAAAACACACAGAGAAGAAAATTAAAACAGTAATAACACAAGCACAGCTATAAGAGTGTGCATTTGAGAGAGAAATGCACAATTTCCTATGTGCATAATAAAGAATATGCTTTATTACATTATCCCACATAAACTATGATGTGATATTCAAAAAGGAAACAGAGTATTTATTTGGAAAAAATAAACAGATCTACTGTACAGCATGCAAATAAAATAGTAAAAAAATGTCAGTACCTTATCTGGCCACCACTGCAAGTCTTCTCCTAAAGAAACAGGACTTTGAACAGGCGTGTTCTTCTTGTCCAGGTTTGGTTCCCCTTCCTTACTTGTAGAGCCTCTTTCATTATCAAATGAGGCTCCATCAAGCCACCTTCGTTCACGCAAACGTAAAACGGACTCACGTTCACGCAACAGCTCAGAGTCTCTCTCTAAGGGAAGAAGGAGAACTGGTATGCAATTGGGTCACACCAGTGGGATAAAAGTAAGCCACTCTCTAGTAAAGACCCTTCAGGATGCAACTAACAGCAGTTAAATCTACTCACACAGATTAAACTCCTGACATGCAACATTCAACATCTTAACCCTTTCAAGCACATGTACTTTAGAATTACTAACCATAAAAATAAGCTAGAAATAAAGAAGTCTTACAGTTTTGTACACTATAAAAAATGCTAAAGCATTTTTACTTACATCACAAGAGGCCAAATACATTTAACATTACAATTTGAAGTTCTATAGTACAATATGCAGAGTTTTGCAGTATTGTTTTATCAATGTAGTAAAAACAACAAAAAAAAAAATCTAAATCTAGTCTGTTAGATATCTTTATGCAAACCAAAAAAGAGTATTTATTAGAGAGTTTCATAACAACTTTCCCAAAAACCAGTAATTTGTAAGGGTTAAAGAAAGCAAGCATTAAAAAAAGCTCTCGTATACTCGTTTGATAATCCAACCCCTTTTGTTTAAAGCAATAATCCATAGGACTGGATTTCACAAATTAAAGTGTATCTGTTTTGAGTAGATCAAATGAAAACTTTTCAAGAGTCAGACAAGTTTTAAAAAGGATCCTTGTAGGAAAATGTTCCTTACCAAAATGCTTCCCCTCCAATTGGCCTACAAACTGTCTAAAGCCAGTACTCTGCAGTTCGCTCATGCAGATAAATTTTTTAAATCACGTAATCAAACTAACTTTCCAAGAGTCAACTATGCATGGAAAATAAGGATTATAAAATTCGTGGTAACGTCTTATATAGAATAACCTTAGGAAAGGAAAAAAAAAGGAGGAATTTAGAAGGAGTTATGTCAGATGCCGAATATTCGTACATGCACATAACGCACTTAACCTATTAAGTACTTCACTTATGCTCACAAAAATCAACTGGAATTACATGTATGAGATGACCACATTATTGTATCATAGTTTCAACAAATTACGCCAAGTCTTGGGTCTTTTGCTATATTAGACAAATGGGAAAGTTTTTACATAAGCCAAACATGACAGCTTGTCTTACAGATGCGTTTCATAAAGTACTGTACTGATTTTGTAACAAACATCACAGTGACCCCTGACTAATATTTTTGTAACAGGAACTTACATGTCCAACAATTAATATACTAAAACATGTTCATGGAAGGCAACAAAGCAACTGTACTAAACAAACAATCACAGCAGAGGTTGGATTAACAGTTTGGAAATACTCTAGGCATTTGCGCAACAGCTTCAAAAAGATTGAAATTGCTGCATGGTCTGTTATAAATCATTTAAGTGTAATACGCTTCAAACAAAAAAAAAAGTAAAATGCCTTAACGCTGCTCATGGAGTTTTTTTATCAGCTGCCAATAGTTGTCCTTATCCAACTATAAAAGTACTTCCAAAAAGTAAAATTTAGATTTCTTCTCCCTCCTTAGTATCTAAAGTTCCTCATTCCAAAAGGTAACTTCTGTCATGGAACAATTAAGGTAATGTGAAGAACAGTGAACAAAGAGCAACCCAAAAGAAAGAAAGAGGAAAAAAACAACAACAAAAAAAAAATAAAAATAATAAGAATGCTGCGTGTCATCAATTGTTACTCATTTTTTTGAGCCAAATAAAATATTTGTAATGCAATCTACGTATTAGCAGGTACTTACACTACAGTTTAAAATAAACTTAACATGCAAAAATTTTATAACACCTTGCTACACCAATGATCATCAATTAGGTTTAAAATACATGACTATCAAGGTTCTTGCAGAACTTACCTGCCGATATTCAGATTTCATTAGTAATTTTGATAATGAGTAACAGTCCATTTGTCTACTCTATATTTGACAACATATCACAATCTACTTTCACATTAAATCAGAATCTAAACCACCAGTGTGTACTATCACTAGCTTTTCCCACAGCAAACTACTTATTACAAAGAAAAAAGGTGCAAAATTACCTCTGGATGAGCCTAGCCTGGAAAGTGATGAGCGCCGAAAGGATGGATAACCAAAGTAACTAATATCTTCTGAAAACATAGCATCAGCATCAATAATGACACTTGGGTGAGCAGAATGTATGTCAGCATCCAGAAGAGACATAAGATCCTCTATAAGAGGAGACAAGGGTCTTAAGTGAATAATCAGCTACTTAAAACATAGCTAGAGAGACCATCAACTAAACAAATATCAAAACAAAAAAAATCCTATCTATTAATTGAATTTCTGCTCTTCAGATTCACCAGTGCAAACTCATGTGCCTCCTGTGCAACCACATTTACAATCAAGCTTGGCAGACTAGTGAACAAAACCAGTTTCCCTACAAGAACTGCTCTGTCACTTACCTAACCACATTTCCCAAACAAGACTTGCCCAAACCACATTTTTCTGTAACCCAGAAATTCAAACTTTAGCCTGTCACTTGAAAGAACAAAGCACTAGGATAAGATAGATATATATACATACATGTGCACACACACTCATGCACGTAATGCAGAACTCCAAAAATGACCTAGAATTATGGGAGGACAGAATTGATGGTGAAATCTGGCCTTAAAAAAGCCACATCTTTGTTGTCAAAGACTGTATGTTCCTCCATGGACCGTGTCTTTCAGAGAATTACATACTTGTTTAACCCACAGGCTAGTAGCTTGCAGCTCTCAGTATGAA
Organism: Aegotheles bennettii; assembly: GCA_013398125.1. Lineage (NCBI taxonomy): Eukaryota > Metazoa > Chordata > Aves > Caprimulgiformes > Aegothelidae > Aegotheles > Aegotheles bennettii. The sequence continues at coordinate 135,774 of VZRW01001397.1, forward strand.
GTTTTAAATGGTAGCTACAATAAGAACAACAGTTATCTGGAAAAAGCACCATTTTTTAATACCATGCAATTAAAAAAAAAACAAAAACAAAACAACCCAAACCAAAAAGATGAGAAATACTGTGACTGCCTTAGCTTCTACGTTAGAAAACTTGAGTTTCTCTGAAGTACTGATCATCATTAAAGTACAAAACAATTTCCTTCCATTTACTAAACTATAGCTACTATCCACACACAAAAGAAGCTACTGAAAATTCATGCAATTTATCTAAGCCCAGCAGTATAGACTGACAAGACAACTAAACCTGACTGTCACCTCGCTGCTTACAGAAAGGACAGTCCTACTTCCCACCTTCATCCCTGTGGCAGGTGCTTCCTCGGGGCCACAAGCCTATTAGGTGGGATTTCTAAATCTACAACCAGCACATTCCCCTGGCTTGAAACAGTATTTAATGGGGTAGAAGTTAGGTGGGAAGCAATCTTCAGACTGACTTACTGGCTAGTCAAACAGAAACCACATGCAGTAAAGCTGACCAGACCCTGCTGCTGCCAAAGGAGACAGTTCTGTCCCTTCCCAAACTTCCAATCAAATCTGGACTGAAAAAAATCAGGCTCCCCAAATTAGGTTTCAGCTAACCCGTGCAGGCACACAAACCTCAACCCCGTGCAAGGCAGTGTCAGGATAGCTCCTTCAGGCAGCAGGACAACCTCATCTGCTTCAACCACTCATGAAGCTAACACATGGCTACACACAGGCTCTCTTCAGAAAACACAGGAGCACATAGAATTTCAACACAGTTCTCAGCCTCTACCTCATCGTAAGCATAAAACAAAATAGTGGCTAGAAATCAAGGTCTGAAGTTAAATAAAAGCATTTTTAACACTAGGAACTGATTATTACGAGTCTTTTTCTTGGTGTCTTGAATGAGGGGTGGTGGGAACACAAAGAGGGTATCCAAAAACTGAAAAGGAGCAACTTCCACACTTACAGCCAGTATTAATTCACTGAACTGAATTAATTCCACTTGTTGATACTGAAAGTGTTAAGAGACTTTCACATCCCTGCACACCACAATATTCATCCTCACATTTCTAAGCTCTCTTTTATGGGAAATGTAACACATACCAATTGTAACCAGCTGCCTCCAGAAAAACAGTGCTGTACCTGGTGAGCACTGTGCATTTCCAAGCAAGCCCTGCACAAATGCTTTCTGCATTAAATAAGCAAACCGTTCAAGCGCAGTCTGTGCTTCTAAAAGCACACCACTTGGGACTCGCTGGGTCATGCAGCATGTTTTATGAAGTCATCCTTGACAGACTGCATGGAAATCCTAGCAAAAAATCTGGATTTGGCAAACAGGCTCTGTCTTACTAAACCATTCCAGACTCCTCAGAGCAGCCTTATCATGCTTGATACTTTATCTATTTTCCACTGGCTTTCAGCAATGATAAAAGCAGCAGTACACCTCACCTTGAGTGTCACCCTGTAAGTACCAGACTTTTCAGAGCTGGAAACACAGCTGAGACTCTGATGTACCTCCCAATGCTGCTCTTCTTCCCTCCTCCCATACACACCACAACTATCTCTTCCCAGGTAAGCTCCAACCTCCCTACAGTCTAGCAACTCATTCTCAAATTTTTTGGTTGGTATTAAGTCAAAAATTGCTAAAAACTCCGATCTCTTTTTAGGAACAGAATTGGCCAGTAGAGAAAAGAACTCTCCAACCTCGTTCAAATTGGGCAATATAGTTTTTTTTTAAGGTAAACTAAGCCAGAAATACTCTTGACAGAAAATACATGCTAACTACTGACACACCCTTGGCCCCCCCTTCCACCATGTCAGGCATCTTGAGTTTAGCTGTGTTTCCAAAAAGGAAAGTAAAAATTCAAGCCATCAGACTTACAAACCAAAACTATGTGGGTCTTGGCTAAATGTACATTAAGACAAGTGAGAATATGAAGCCTTTTCTTACCCTCTTGTTTCAGCTTCAAATGAGATTTTCATTTTCTTCCTATATTTCTGCAGGATATCCCCCTTCTTTCATTTTCTATACCAGAAAATGAAGGTGCTAAAACCAGGAGGGATAGGAGCCAAATGCACGCCCCTTCAAATACCACTGGGGTTTTTTTTAGTGCTGTGAAAAAACACAGATATTGCAAGGCTACATCCAGTTTAAGAATCCAGGGGCAAAAACATTTTTTATGACTTTGTTTTCCTGCTCTTCAGAAAAATCCCATGGATTACATCACTCATCTCGTGTGTTGTGTTAGACCAGAATCAGACTGTACCCTTCAAATTTAGATGCGATAATTCTGATCAACCAATTTAGGTAAGAAAGTACCTGACTCATTAGTAAATACCATTGAAAATTGGAAGAAAAAGGGTATAAGGACATAGAAAAGGAAAAAAAACCCCAAACCTGAAACAAATCAACAAAAAACCCCAAACAAACAAACAAAAACCAAAACACCCACAAAAAAACCCTTCACCAATATAAAAAAACAAGTTTCAGTATGCGCATAAGCAGCGATTCAAGTACTGAGAAAAATTTTCAATAGCTCCATGTGTAGCATTGTCCCTGGATTCATTAACTGAAGGTGTTGCCTAGATCGATTCCGATCTCAAGCTGAGCTTGCATTAAACCTTTTCCCTTAAGGGGGCAATCGTAAGTCCTCTCTTCCCGGACACATTATTTTTACGAAATATTCAGGAATTCAATGTCTTCAGTATGTCCTCCTCTTTCAAGTTTGGATTAAATTGGCAGAACTCTAGAACTCATTTCTTGAGAAGACATAATAAATACCCAATTACCCAATTTGAAGTTCATATTAAAGAAAAAAAACAAAACAACAAAGAAAACCAAGCCACACCAACAAAACCACATAAAAAACATACACCTAATTGTTTTCCCCAAGGCAAGCCACTGAACTGATCCTGGTATATGTTCCAGTTCCTATCTCCCCTCACTACAAGCCAATACATTAAGTACTGCTGCAATACTAGCCCGTCTCTCATCTCCTTTAAAAAAAAATGGATTTTTAAACAAGCTCATGTCTATTCCAAAATCCAAAATAGCCTGAACATTGCCAAACCTATGTTTCACAAGTCTCACTGGTGAGAACCCACTATATCATGCTGAAGTTTCTGAGCAAACACACGCATATCTGAACTATATAAACAGCAAAATATTTTAACTTCTACAGAATATCTATACAGAAAATTAACAGAACATAAAGCCCAGAAGAAGCTGAAACAACTCGATATGAGCTGGACAATTAATCTAGAGACTTTCAAGTCTTTTCTATGCTAAATGATCCTGTCCTGTGTAGCTTTCAGCTTATTTTCCTTATGTACTTGTTATGTTTCAAGTGAATTCACATTCCTCTCTGCTATCATAAAACAAACAAAAAAAAAAACCAAAAAAACCCCCCAAACAAACACAGAACTAGATTAGAGAAGTCAAATCAAAGTACGTAAAGGTCCAAAAATATATATCTAAGAGACACTTATTGAAGACAATCTGCACAGGGAACTAAAGTTCTGCTCTCCACTTAAGATATTTTGAAGAATTCGGGAAGAATTGAGATATGATTTTTGTTACCTAAAAAAATTCAGATGCAAAAACTTTACAATACTAACTGGAATTATCACAACTGATTTATTAATGAAATTATGATGTATTCAACAAGAATTTATTAATTTCACAGGGGTTGAAAAGGATCTTAGCTTTCTTTATCTTACTTTTATTTTTAAAAACAAGTGTAAAATTCTCATAGTGTTTTTAAAAATGCTTCTCTGTATTGGAAGGCTTAGAGAAGCAACCCCTAAATTTAGGGGTCAGAAAGCACCAGACGTGCAGAAGCGAGAAAGTAAAAATTAGCATATGCTTTTAATCAAAAATCAAGAGCTGACTCAAGAGCCCCGAGGCAAAAGCAGTCTTGTCATTTGCATTTTTTTGTGCTTGGAAGGAACAAAATCAGAAAGCTTTAAAGCATAATTTAACAACATTTTAAAAAGAATAAAAAAATACAAGTTTTTTTATCTTCAGAATAGTTTATAAAAACCTAAGAATTGAATGCATATAGCATTTATCAGTTATCTACAGTTTTCTTTTATGAACTCTGATGTTACAGTTCCAAAAGACCATACAGAGGTGAGATGACAAGTAAAAGCAAGAAGTTTCTAGAGCAAAAGACTTAAAAGGTTCTACTTATTTCCGAAGGACAGAATGTTGGCATTTCTTCCAGAGACCTATAGGCAAGTTTCTCTGGCCATTAAGTTTTCCTAAAAACTAGCCTGCATGATTATGTGACACAAGTGAGGACTGGTAATTTGTACTATGTAATGTACCCACAGTAGAGACATGACAGCACTGACTAGCGTGCATCTAGACTTTTCCTACTGTTTTGATCACATTCAGATATCCAATTAATTCATTTCTGTGTTACAAACTTATTTTTGCCCATAAAACTGAAATAACTTAAGACAGACAGAGAAGGCACAGCATGCTCTACAAATTGCAAATTACAACTTTGAAGACTGAAGTTAAAACATATCAAGTTTCACTTCAGTTGTCATTCCCACATCTTTTCCCACAAGAACTGGGGAAGAGTTAGCCCAGTTTCTCTGCAGCACAAAAGAAAAAAGGGGGAAAAATGCTAATATTAGGAAATTGCAATCTCTTACAGGAAAGATCAGTCTAAGTAGAAGAAAAGCTTTAAAAATTAAGCCAAGGACAAAATAATTTTGTGGACAGGTAGTGAGGACAGGTTAAAGTAGTATGCAAAGTTTCACTATCTCAAATACAAGATTCACAAGACTGTAGCACAGGCACCTTCAAATAAACGTTACAGTCGCAGGTTGTCAGACGGTCACTGTCAACTGATCCTTATGATCTCAAGAGGTACTAAGACAATAGTTAATGCCATAGAAAGCTGGTTAGTATGGTTAAAAGGAACTCCCACTGTAAATGATTACTAGCAGTGATTTATCTTCTGAAGGCTGGTTCTGGAGGAATGTGTTCAGGTATGCTTAGAGTAAGAACTCCTGCTTTGAATACTTGGAAATAGTTAGGAGAATTTACTTTCTCCAACGCATCTGTCTAATGATATTAAGCTGATCACTAAAAAACAAGACTCAAATTCAAGATTTTTCACCCCTTTCATGAGAGGATCCTTGATTCTACAGCAAAACAAAGCAGCTTGACAGATGCAACTAAAACTAGAAGAGGCAAAATGAAGTACAAAGCCTTTGCTGCAGAACAAAAAAAAACCTTTGTCTAATCACATGATTGACAAGATAAAGATGGAGGAAGCCCATGAACCTTCCTGGTGAACCAGATGAGCAGAAAAAAAAAAAAACATTTATTAGAAAAATATCAAAACATCATTTTGACACACAGAAAGAAAAGCTAAAATGTAGTCAGAGTTTAGATGTGTCCTTTTCATGCAGTGCACCTAACACAAACATTAGATTTGGCTGCTGTTTTCAAATATGTTTACTCAGCAAGAAAATATTATCTAAATTATTCAGCCAATGCAAAAGAAGACTCAAAGCCTTTTATAAAATGCAATTGTATGGGACAGACAGTATTTAAATAGCTGGACTTCAATTACAGTATTTTACCAGCATAGTGAGAACACTACAGCATTTATGAGGGGAACTTGAGATGGAAAATAAATTCTCCATCTAACTGTAACAACTGTAAGCTGTTTTGTCCTCACTTGAAGCATTTTGATTAAAACAAAAGCCACATAACTTTTGCTCTAAAAACTGCTGTAACTTAAGGATATATGTTAGTAGTAAAAATCATGCAAGTCACTAGACTGTTTTAGAATTAGCTTTTATGAGCAAGCCACACAGCAGTCTCAGCATCTCGTTGAGCAGCAAAATACAGATGTAAGTAATGCTGGTGTTACAAAGCCCGAGATCCTAAAAAAAACCAAAACAACTTTCATGCCACCCACAATCAGAGTCAACAGTTATTCTTCAATGCCTAACCTAATCCCTCAAGACACTGCAGTGCATCATTTGTTTTGTGCATCTTTAGACTTTGCTCCTATAAGCGACAATTGTCTTTGCCGCGTACCTTGCACGTGCTGGAGCACGCTGTCAGTGCTTAAATACAGAAAAATAAGAACATATTGGCATTTTCTTATCACAAGTTGCAGGATACAAACCTCCAGGAAGATATGATTCACTTGCTGTGTCATCCCCATCATCTCCATCTTCATCATCACGACTCAACAAGTTATTTACAGCAAGGTTTACATCAAGATTTGTTCGCTGGAGTTCCCGAATAATAATACTTCTGGACTTTCCTTGTAAAACAACTTGTGCCTGTAAGAGCAGAGTAGAATTGATTACTGGTCATTCTCAGCTCACCAACCACCATTTCTATGCCTAATTCTAAAAGAAGTCTAATAAAAAAAAGTCAACCACAGTATGTACACACAAAGACTTATACAGATCTTTCACAGTATCTTGTGCTAGATATTCAACCCTCTCATTTCAAGTCAGGCCACTGAATTCCAACTTTGGCGCTGAATTTCCCAATGGTCTAAGCTCAGAATCAATTTCTTAAAACACTTAATGCTGTAGTTAAAGGATAAGCAAAATCTGATTTTGAGAATGTTCTATATGTTTCTACAAAAGTATTTAAACTCATTATGCCAATCAATAGTTTTGCCAAAACCACACCTCAATCCCTGTATTTTTGACACTGGTTTCTCTTTGCATTGCCGTTCAATACGCAACCACCTTATTTCCTCACAACTCTGTTTCTAAAGGCTTATCTTCAGCAGTTTCTGCAACATTTAGATTTTTATTAACAAAGTGCAAATGCAGAAAAAACCTTCCAAATGTTGAACAGATGCAATGACTGTACAAGAATCAGAAGCATTTTGGTACATTCCACTAACCCTACGACTTAAAGCATTTTCTTTTTCCAGACAGACTACCCTTTGTTGAAGGCCAGCTAAGATGACAGAGTTCTGAAAGATCACAAACTACGTGAATAAGGTAAGAAACCAGTAGTGAATGTTTTCATAACAAAGCAAAAAATTAGGCACCAAATAAAATGGTCTGTTGACAAGCAAAAAAAAGAAAGGGAGGTTTTAATAGCAAAGGTAAACTTTTTGTCATAATGCTTGACACAATTCTCAAATATTTAATTTTCCCACTAAATCTTCCATCTGCAAATGAACAACACATGACATTCCTCTTCTAGAAGAAACACATACCTTGTCTTAGTGGAAGTTTGGGAAATGAAAATTCTAGAATCCAAAAAAAAGTCTATCACTCACACTACGCAATTCAGCTAAAGAAGGTCAATCTTTTCAATTATATGCCATTACTCCTTGGAGAAAATGCACTATTACAACATATTACTGTTCATATGCTATGAGAAGCTCTCCAGCTTTTTCGCAACAAGCAGTTTCTAGCTCACGTACCTGTGAAATGAGTTCCTCTGGAATGACTGATGCTGGAATCACTGGTTGTGGTTGACTCCCCAGCAGTCCAGATCCTCTATCACGTCCTGTGCGTATAACTCTGGTCTGCCTTCGAGAATCTCGAGCTCCAGCAGATGATCTACCAGAAGATCCTCCTCCACTTCCACCAACTCCTGAACTCCAGCGACTTCTAGAAAATTTAGATAATATTTTTTTTTTTATATAGCAGCATACTTTGGGGACTACTTCAAGTCTTCAGTTTTATTATTAATAACTTGTAGACAGTCTCTGAAAAATACTGGAGATTGACTTCCTAGATATATGAAAGTATCTCTCGGATCTAGTAAGAACAAGAGCACCAGGCAATTGACGAAGTTCTGAATTACACAGAAGCACTCCAACTAAAAGTTGCACTCTTTCCTACTCACATAGTTGTATAGATGTATACACACAGGAATACACATAGGCACCAACTCCCAGAGTTTCTAAAAGCAACAGTATCAGCAGTGTAACATCTAACACTCAGATGTTTACTTCCTACTATATGCAGCAGCTTCATGGTCAGCGGACTCTGACAGAAGGTTACTATACTCAGATGGGTCTTTAAAATTTCCGAGATTTGATTTGTATTAAGAAATTGCTGGAAAAAAATCAACTGATCTTTACTGTAAAACAAATCTTACACTAGATAGTTCTCTGATCCTCACAGATGGTTTTCAAGAGATACTCTACTCTGGATCTATTCCTATCGGAGAAATCAACGTCAACTCTATACATTGCAAAAACATGCCTTGACTGAATAGTTTTCATGAAAGTCCAAAAGACGCTAGCTTGTTCTTCAAGGTTAACTAAACTTTGTTGTACAAATCTACCTTAAGGATACTGGATGTGATATTATTGCTATTTAATAAATCAGTAGAACTTTCCTGATCTCAACTACCCTAATCCTCAATCTCCTTTCAAGAAAAACATTTAAAATAAGACAAAAAAAAAGGTATGTTCTCTGAAACAGCACTTAATAAATTAATGTTAAAAGTATACCACCAGTAGCTATAACAGATAATTAAGCAAGACTACTTGTCTTACATTTTATGGCTTAAGTTGATTACTAACATCTCTCTCTTTTTTTGCCATTTTTTTGTTGTTGTTTTTTTTTTCCTCCTGACATGATGATGCAATTACAGAATAACTCAAGTATCTGCCCAAGATGAGGTCCTGTCACAGACATCTACATTTTCAGGATTCTAGACAGCAACCACACAGACAATGACAAGACAAAAAGCAATTCAATGATGGCTTTAGCAAATGTCTTGTCTCACGAGTTAGAAAAAGAGCTCACAAAAAAATATACTACTGAAAATGTGGGGAAAAAAACCTCAAACCAAACTCAAACCAAAGAAGAATGTGAAATTTTCAATAAAATGAGCCAGTTAATCTGTTTCTAAAGATGAGAAGGGGGCTGATGGGAAAACAAGAGGGCCAAGGGGAAGTCAAATTCTTCCTACATAAAAATTATCAATTCAACTCTCAGCAGGGAAGCTGTGGGTTTAAAGAAAAGGTTAGATATTAGATTTTAATACTTATTATAGATGCATTTTCTACTTTAAGTTATAAAATATCAATTACAGACTTAATATATCTAACAGTTAAAACCATTTGATATAATAATTCAAATATTTCAAGTATGGCCTAACTCGGTCCTGTTACAGAGGAAAAAACACTCATAAGGACACAGCTATTTCTATTTAAAGCTGCCTGAAGCTAGAATAAGTATTAATATAGACTGAAAATCCTTCTGCTCATTTCTGCTCACCTACTAGTTTTTCACATCTCTCCACTGCCACTAGCATGCTAGCAATTTTCCAAATCCGAGGATTTAATAAGAAAATCTAAGGGCTCCGCAGTTTGAATGTCTTTAGACTCACTTTATTAAGGTAAGTATTCTCTTAACAAAAGAGTTACAGTGTCCACTGCTACTCTGCTAGTTCAGTGACTTTCAACTATCTCATTCTGAAACATGCAAGGGAAGAAATTAGGAACTCTCCAGGGTTGGTCTCCTAAATCCATAGCTTCAAACAATTTTAAGCAGTTATGCTCAGGTAAAAACAACAAAGAAAAAAAAAGTCTTACACTTTCCACAGTAAATTTTTAAACATGACAATACCAGTTTGCCTTTAAAGTTTAACACATGGATTTTAGATTCAGATGCACAAAGGTTTCACAAAAAGGTGAGAGCGGGAGGCAGGGTAAGGGAGTGGGTTATCTTTCATGCAACTAAGCCCCAGATGAAATTAGCTTATTTGGTAACATAAACAACAAATTCACTTCTGTGGAAAAGCTGTAGTTCCTCCCCCTTAACAAATCATTCAACATGCGGAATCCACAGTTTGTAAATGCAATTCTTCTCACTGTGGTTAATAACCTTAGGAAGCTGCACCGTTCAACATGTCTTAAAAAGCACAGAATGAAGGGTTCACTGTGATTATGTAATGAAGATTAATTTACATTGCTCTACAAAGGGACACCATCAATTTTAAAGCTAATGATAAAAAAAAAGAATCTGTATAGTATACTCAGTATATAGCAGAATTTTAAAGGTTATGAGCAACAACATTTTCCCACCGCTCCCTTCCTATTACTATGTATAAGACTCCAGCTAACGCAACGCAACTCATTACTTGGGGCAGGGGAGAGAAAGGGACAATAATGCTGAGCACACAAAGGTCTGTAAATATAAACAATATTCTTTCTTACAAACAAGATTCTTTCTACATAAATGCACTCATTTTACTTTATGCTGCTGTCCTATCAGGGTTTAAATTGATAGTGTCCCTCTAAAAAACTGCTCTTCAAAAAATCAAGAAACTCAAAGACATTCAAAAAGGACAACACAGCCAAAATCAAGTTATTCTCACACATGTATGAAGAACGCTCCATATCCTAGGTACTGAAGGGTCACTTGCAGATCTGTTATTTTAACCAAGTCAATGAAGGTTTTTTTTATTATACCCTACCTACACAACTGCTGTAATGATACGTTCCCTTATACATACTGCATACAATTTATATATGTGTATACACATATACTCAAATATGGAACAAACAGATTGCAGCCTCAATCCTATCAAAACTTACCCAAGGGTGTTGCCTGCCAGTCTGCCCAGAGTTTCAGAACCAGACAGAAACCATGGGGAGTCACTAGTCCTGCCTGGCCTGGATGTCCTTCCTGCCCCTGAGCCACTGCTCAACTTTGAACTGAAAGTAAAAGATGGTAAATCAGTCACAAAACAATCCCAAATGGATTAAGAACAAAACCTGGAATCCCAGGTCTAAATTCTCAGGGACTTAGTCTGGTAACATACCAGCTTAAGCAACACCCTTGGGGAATATTCCAAACTAATCTAACTGTATATTAAGAGGTACACTGGAAAAAGAAAGTGGAAAGCATGCCTAACAGATCTTATGTACATCGGCAATCCATAACAATACAGTTGCAAATACATATTAAGCTAATTAGTGATTTGAGTTAGCCACTGTGTCAAGTTTTGTTAGCATATACGTACAAATTGTAATCACCACGTGTTCCATCCACAAACCTGAGCCTGAGTATGCTACTTTGATATTAAGAAGCATTTTACATTCAAATATGAAGCATTAAATAGTCCTATTAAGGGGGACTTACCTGGAGTGAAGACAATAGGTCTAGAAAGTAAGCCTCTCCAGATGGGACTACTTTCAGAGTGGATTCTACATGAGGCTTAACAATTAAAACAGTTTCTTTCATAAGGATTATTTTTGGTGGGGTTTGTTGCTTGAAGTTAAAAAGAGATCCTGTCTAACTTCTTTCAGAATCAGATCAACTATTTATTCCTACACCAGTTTGTCAATCTAGGCTGTTTGGCTGCATCACTGTAACTATTATGTATCTACTCAAAGTACTCATTCCAAAAACAATCTCTATATATATATTAAAAAAAAACACACAAAAAAAAAAACCACCAAAAAAGCACCCAGGCTGCTTTAATATGAAGAAAAGTGCTTCTTACCCATCACTGTTATCAGGTTTACCCAATTCCAATCTGTCTGGTTGAACTGAAAAACCAATCCTGCAGATTCTACCATCCTGTATTTAAAACAAGAAAACCAAGTGTCCAAAACTGAAATGCAAGACAAGTTACAGAAAAAAACACAAATAAACAGGTCTTTAGTTACTGAAAAACGTCGATCGATTTGATATTGGAAGAATTAGTTTTAACTGTATGGTTTCAAGTTTGTTATCTGAGCAGATTTAAGTAATTTACCTCAAGAAGAAATGCAGCATGATTTGGTCCCACCACACACTGTTTAATAGTGGCCTGTTCCAATACATTCAAAGGGGGGTGGCTGAAAACAAAAAGCGAGCATGTAAAACATTTTTAAGCTTTAAAACTTGGGAAAAAAAAACAAAACACAAACAAAATAAGTAGCATATGGAAGGAAAAATGCAGTGATGGTTACCAATATCGAAACATTCAAGAATGACTAAACAGATGCATTAGTTGAAGCAATTATAATGCATTTTTGGTCACTGAGCACCAAAAAAGCAGAAGAAAAATCTTAAAAGTTGATGCAGTTTTCACTTAATTTGCTCAGCAATAAACAACTTCAAATTAAGGAGTCATTTCATAAGGAGGGTATTTAATAATATAATTTGTAATAACTAAAAACCTAACATTTTCTTTGTAATACAAGAACTGTCTTATCTCAAGCATTTCTGAATGTCAGTAGTACTGAGGCTTTCTAAGGCTGTATCTACACTACAATCTTCTGCTTCTGGTTGCTGTTAGAAAAACTGTACTTTCCTAAATGATTTACAGTAGCACGTGGTAAGCCTTACCTGTTTAAGTTATATTTGTTCAGCTTCTCTGACACTTCCCTTAATCTGAAACAAAAAGAAACGAAGCTGTTGCTTGAAAGACATCCTCCACAGTACACAACATCCACTTACGCAGCGTATTTATGACATTATGGGAACAACTTACCACCTCACTTAATGAAGATTGATACAAATATTACTTGGTGTTGGGAGTCTGTATAAGAACTGGATGGTGTTCAGCTTCAAATTAGGTTTTTCCTTTGGAGGATTTTTGCTTTGGTTTTATCCTTTCACCTGCTACCTTGCCCCAAAGCCCATGTTTTGCAAGCCACCATCAAAAAGCACTACTCCTGCCTTGTTTACAACCATTTACAAATTTACACAGAAAATAAGCAGATGAAGCAATGAGCATTAACTGTAGATACACTTGTGTTTCCTCATATAAGCTTGAATACAGTATCCCAGAGCAGACAGGATTATCATTTTCTAGGAAATCCAAGTATGTGGCATGTCAGAGCCAATAATATTGACAGTCAGTTCCCCAAAACAGAAAAGACAGGAAAACAGATGCACAAAAGGGATGAACAACAAACTTTGACTAGTAGAAGAAACAATCCAGAGAAAATTCACTATCATATATAGGGTTATATAAAACATCACCTTTACTAAAAGGGAAAGAAATGTTTCCAAAAGTACTTCCACCTTGCTTTCATGGCACCTAACCAAACAGAAGATTAGAACCCAAAAAAGGGCCAACCCACAAACCACTTCTGATTAGAAGGTACAGTGTCCAAAAGCAGAAACCAACACAGTAATTTCTAAGGTAATTTCTAATCCACTTACAAGAGATCCTCTCTAGGCAGCAAAGATACATTTACAGTATCAGGCAGGCATTTCAGGGCTCCTTTCTTCCAATTTCAGTTTGAGTATTTGCATTACATTAAGATATAAAACAGAGATGAATCATGTAAAAATAATGCAAGGCCTTCCTAACAAGATAAAAATTCCCAACTTTGGTACCACATTCATCCTATCATTCCAAAAGTCTCCTTTCTAAAACTTAAAAAAAGACACGCACTGTTTTCCACTGCCTGAATCCATGTGTGTAAGCCCCTTCTTTTTACTTGCTTCAGTTCAGTTTCTACACATAGACTGCTATGGACAACAGACTTGAGTTACTTGCAAACCCTGAGCATGAGAAAGAATACAGATTATAGGTCCAAACAACCAAGTCTTAACGTTATCAACAGTGTTTGAGTCTAAAGTGTTTATTCTGAGGGAAAACATGGAAAAAAAGATATATGTCTGTTTGAGAAACAAGATAATTTATACTGATAGAAATAACTTGCAAGCACGAGAAGAAAGGATTACAGTGAAAGGGCAGCAGGAAGGAAGACAACGTGCTTAGAATTGCCTTTCGCTATCCAAGCCAAGCTCCAGGCTTGTAAACAGGCGATTTCATACTCCCAGTTTCCAGGCACAACTACTTCACACTGGCCAAGAGTACATACATGTACATTAGATAAGGTAAGGTTCTGTGAAGACAACCCACAAAAGAAAAAGAGAGAACACAAACTTTGCACACAATCTGCATGCAAGGTGCACCATGAGAGTGAACTGCTGTGGGAGAACACGGAATGAACCCCAAAGATCGATGGCACACATGCCACAGCTTACCATACAGTTTTATAAAGCAAGCATGGATCTGATACATAACACATGACAAGTTAAATACCCCTGAAGTTTCATGTCTTAAGTATATCGCCTAACAGTTTCCCACAGGAATCCTGAGCAGTTTTCCATTAACATTTTTCCTTTTGGCAAGCATAAGCAATAATTATAGAATAGAAAAACCTACCTTTAAGTTCATTGCACTGCCTATATGAAAAGCTGATGGCAGATAAAGTAGCATTGTATTGGCGACGGTTACTAGACCGGTCTACGAGCAACATCTAAAGCTTCCTTATCTGAACTTTGTGTCACAAAACCTGAGCACTGCCAAAGAAATGGACACTTTTCAATTTGTCAAAAATAATCATATTCCTTTTTTACTTGTAAAAAAAATATGAAGTGATAGGGAAGAAATATGCACAGAAATACTTGCACACTCAGTGAATCTCTTAATATCAATCTCAAGAGAGTAGGTCTACCTGCAACAAGCATAGGTCAAAAGAGATCAAGGAGCAGAGAAGGGTGTAAGTGATGATGCTGAAAGTACTAAACTCTCCTACAGAAAGGAGAAAAAAAAAAAGAACTATCTCACCCCCAACCATCTCGTACACAATTGCTGTAACAGCAAAATTACCAAGTACTGCCTAATAAGCTTAGGGATCCATGAGGACTTGACTGTGACACAGAACACCGTGCCGCATCCCTGCTGGGCTGCTGGCTTCACCCCTGCTCCTCCCCCTGCCTTGGGCTGTCACCAGCATACACATGAGCCCCAGTCCAAAATGACACCAGCAGAAAAACAAAGCGTAAAGCATAAAATATGTTTGTATATTCTGCATGGTGTCTCGGTTTGACGGATTGCAAAGCGGAGACAGAGTTTAGCTTTTTCCCTCCCCCCCATGGAAAGGAAGAAAAAAGGAGCCAAAAACCCAAAACGACACTGGTTGGGATTTTTAAAGAAAACTGTACATATATACAGCTTTAATAAACATAGAAAAAGGGAATAACAAACAAGGGCACCGGGAAAGGGGAATGAGTAATTGCAAAATAAATATATACAAAACCGAAAGTCCGAAATTCCGAGAGAAGAATTCTCAACTGCCAGAAAGTCAGCAAAACTTCATCGCATTCCTCCGGTACTTCTGCAAGCGGCTCGGAACAGAACCCTGATAAGGGAAGGCCTCTTCTCTCTCTCTCTCGCTCTCTCTCTCTTCATCTGCCGCTTCTTCCAAGATCGCAGGCCAGAAGGAAGAAGAAGAAGCAAAAGCCCCAAGAAGAAGAAGAAGAACCCCGAACTTCCTGGTTCCTCCATACTTATGCACTTTCTAGCAGGATGTTTTGATATGGAATACAAAAAAAAAACCACATCCTTCCGGAGACGGATCCTCATACAGGACAAAAGTCTCAAACCATGACACATGGAAAACATGTTTGTGCAAAAAAACTCTAAATAATTTCACAAAAACATTTCCTGCAGCATATTAAGCCTTTCTGGTTGCAGCTGCATGGTATTTCACTATCAACCCTCTGAAGGAAAAATATAGAAGGCATATTTAAGATCAGGTTTATTTTAACAACACGATTCAATGATTTCAACTGATGGTGCACTGGAGGAAGACATATGGGCAGAGATGATTTAATCAATTCTCACATTAAGGAAGGACGACACTTCCACAAGAGACCTTTCTGTGGCAAAATGAATCTCCGGTATGAATGCCTGGACAGGCTAAGCTTTGAAAATTCTCATTAAAGGCAATTAAACTATTTCAAAAGATGCAAACTATTTCAAAGGACCAAGTTAGAAGCAACACATATTTTGCTCAAAAAATCTTGGGGTTTTTTTTGAAAACGCGCTAGCTCACCACACTTTTAGACAAAAAGTTTAGTGACACTCTGTTAAGACACTCATTCTCTAAATATCCCTAAAAAAAAAATCACCCAAAAACAGTTGTGAGGAAAACAAAGTCAGTTCGTCAAAGCTAAGTAGGAATTGCTTTGATTTTAAGTTTTGCAGATACAATTTCTAGCCCCTCCAAACTGACCCGAATAGAGGGGGACTACGCTCACACTAAGCAAGCGAAGGGGCTCCAGGTTAGGACTGCAGGATCTCAGAATTCACAAGCAATGCTTTTATTCATCACAAGGTATTTCTTCTCTAAAAGTACATTTCTATTTCTAGATAAATTTATCTGAGGACTTATCCTTGCACCACATCTTGCTTTAGAAAACCAAGCTATGCTCAAAAATGCAAGAGAGCTACAGAGAAACTCCACTTGCAAATACTAAGTCTTTTACAGAAATAATAAACTGCAGTAAATTTTAAAGTGACTTTATTTACACAAGTGCTTAAATCCACATATGCAAAATTCTGGTTTACAATGTGAGCTTTTATCTCATTTGTATGAATGGAAATCTGTTTTGAAATAGGCAGGCTATCACAAGACTTGTGCTATTTTTAAAGACACTATAGACTTCTATAGTACATGTTCACCATGCCCTGTTCCCTGCAGCCCTCAGTCAGCAGCAGTCCTACCTTGCCAGTCATCCTGAACACTTCTCAAGTGGAGAAGGAAGGAAGACTGGAAAATTAAAGTGTGCTCTAAGTATTAAGTCATTATGGGTAGTAAGGGGGGGCATCCATTAAAAAAAGTGCTTAAGCACCACACAAAAGCCACCAATAAGATTACCTACTTGTAGAAAACATAAAATAATGTACATTAAAAAAAAATTCCCAAGTGCAAGTACAAAATGCCAGCCTCCAAGGTAAGCAGTACTAACCAGCAGTGGGGTGGGACAACAGGTTTAGACTGAAATACACAGAGTGCAAACAAACCAGATAACAAAGAAAGTCACTGCTCCCCTTGGTCAGTGATCGGGTGTACCATAGCTCACACCAAGTCCTCTCCCCATTCCACAAAATACAAACCAGGACTATTCGGTTATTACGTACCAAGCAAACACCTACTGCTCAGGTGTTTGCTAGAAGCTGCAAAAGCATCACTGTACGTATGTCCTGTTCTAACACTCTTCTCCTGTCATCTAGCACTGGTCACTGCCACAAACAGGAGAAAAACGAAACAGACCCCTCATCTGACTGTAACAGCTACTCATGGGATCAGCCAGCACAGGCTTACAGCATACGGCTCCCAAACTTTATTTTCTATTTCATAAGATTGTCAGTTTGGTTTATAAAGGTAGTTCTGACTGTTTAATTGTCCTCTCTGGAACAACAGAAATACACTGTGCTGAATCAGTAAGCTATAGTAGAAAGCTAATATGGCAAATATCGAACAAATTAATCTCTTTAAAACAGTTTTCTGTAATATCACCAAAAAGTCTTCAGTTAATACAGTGATTGCAGAAAGCAAATTCCATTACAGCAGACCATTATTATTTCATAATATAACAACACTGACACACGGAATGACCTGTATCTAAAGTTAGGTATAAGCTAGTCCACCGAAGCAGGACAAGAAAATTAGCAAAGACAGGATAGCGACAACAACATCAGCAGGTTAAAGGTAGCAACCCACCAATATCTAATATTCAGAATTAAACACATACTGCACTGGCAGGTAAAATGACTTACCCATCTTCTTCACCCTACAGAGAGGATAAGCATATATTTCAGTTCTTGTTTTAAGAAAGCAAGGCAGATTCCATATCACTGTATAGAAGAACAAGGGGAAAGCAGTGGATACTGTCCACCTTTTGACACTGTCTCCCATAATACTCTCACAGAGAAGCCCATAAAGTATAAATGCAAGAGTAGACAGTGAGGTGAACTGAAAACTGTCTGAATGGCTGTGCCCAGAGGGTGGTTATCAATGGCACAAAGCCTGGTTGGAGGCTAGTGACTAGTGGTGTACCCCAGAGGTCAATACCAAGTTCAGTCCTGTTCAACATCTAAATGAATGATCCAGATGAGGGAGCAGGGTGTACCCTCACCAAGCTTGCAGATGACACCAACCTGGGAGGAGTGGCTGATATGCCACAGTATCATGCTGCCATCCAGAGCACAGCAACCTCATGAAGTTCAACACAGGGACGCACAAAGTCCTGCACCTGTGGAGGAACAACTCCATGCACCAGCACGTGCCAGGAACTGCCCAGCTGGAAAGCAGCTCTGCAGAGAAGGACCTTGGAGTCCTGGTGGACACTACATTGAACTTGAGTGGCATGAACTTGTGGCAAAGAGAGTGAATGGTATCCTGAGCTGCATTATGTGAAGTATTGCAAGCAGACTGAGGGAGGTGATCCTTCCCTTTATTCAGCACTGATGAGGCCACATCTGAGAGTTCTGTATCCAGTTCTGGGCTCCCCAGTACAAGAGAGACATGGACATACTGGAGAGAGTCCAGCAAAGGGCTACAAAGATGATTAAGGGACTGGAGCATCTCTCAAATGAGGAAAGGCTGCAAGAGCTGGAACTGTTCAGCCTGGGAAAGAGAAGGCTCTAGGGGGATCTTAACATATAGAAACACCTAAAGGCAGAGTGTAAAAAGGACAGAGCCAATCTCTTTCCAGTGGTGCTCAGTGACAGGACCAGAGGCAATGGGCATAAATTGAAACACAGGGGGTTCTGCCTGAACATCAGAAAACACCTGTCTACTGTGAGGGCAACCAAGCACTGGTACAGGTTGCCTAGGAAGGTTGTGGAGTCTCGATCTTCGAGAGTTATTCAAAAGCTGTCTGAATACAGTCCTGGGCAACCAGATCTAGATGGCCCTGCTTGAGTATGGGAATTGGACCAGATGACCTCCAGAGATCCTTCCAACCTCAGTCATCCTGTGATTCTGAGGACTTTTTGCTTTCAGGATGTGATCTGCACACATTTGACTTGGAGGCATGCCAACAAAGATCTTTTTTTTTGTCGTTTAAGAGCTAGGACCTTATGTTTTGCTACAGAATGCCTGTAAGCGCAGTGGCTTAGAAAAAGTTACACCAAGGAGTCAGGGAAGTGTCTGAGAAGCTTTATTTAGACATTGAGTAAAAATATTCATCAGTACTAAAATATCCAGATGGAAGTCCTTTTTCTCTAACAGGAACAGAATCCCTTCTGTATGACCAGGGGACAGACACCTGCAGGACTTGTGAAATGCAGCATTAGGTTTGCCAGAAGTAGATGCCTCTGATTAATGACGAATTTCTAGGCTGACCAACTGGTTCCTCTAGTTCAAAATCTACTTAGACCTTTTCTTCAAATTTATGATTTAATTGACACTGAAAACATGACCTTCTGAATAATAATTTAAAAAACCCAAACCCACAGTGCAAAGCACAGCCATAATATAGCTCAAGAGGAATATAAAGCCAATCACTTTTTTTAAATAAGCAAAGACACAATTCTAAAATAGCTATGACACAGCACAGTCCTTTTCTGGGGAAAAAAAAAAGCTGTAATTACAAGTCTGAATACACACAGAAAGAAATCACAAGTTGTATGATGCTGACAGGATCAGCACATAGCAGTTACAGCACACCTACAGATGTCATTTAGCACAATATCCAGAAGATTTGGTAATAAAGTAGATCTACAGCTACATGTTGCCTAAATGCCTGTGGAAAAAATAAAAATACAGGAGAATGAGTCAGCCTCGATCCTATGTTATTCTGTGACAGCAGACTTCCAAAAATCTGAGTTGCAGATTCAGGCAGTACAAGTCAGAAATCTGTTCTCTGGTGTAGAATGCATCAAATCATCAGTCTATGTTCCCAGATTCTGTTCAACTGCACAAAGTCCTTGTAGCTGCAAAGAATTCTTGTTTAACATTTAGCAGAAGGGTATTTCTTCAGCCAGAAGACCACGAAAAGCTAAATTGGATCAATCAACTGAGTCAGGTGCAAGTTCTAAATCTTAAAACAATCAAAGTTATAAGCTATTTAGCTATCCATCACTTCCGTAAGTACATACTTCTGTGATAATAAAATGGGGATAAAGGAAATTTAAACCCCATGGTTGTCTTTAAGGATACTTGAAAAATACTCACGTGAAATAACACAAGCCAGCATTACTCTGCTGAGCAACATACAAATGCTAGCTACCAAACTGTAGCTAGGAAGCTCTACACTTGTTTGACTAGAATGAGTGAAACTTGGAAGATTGCCTAGAAGACCCCTGTAGACAAGCAGGGGGGTAACTCCTATCTTTTAATGTCAGACTGTTTGCTGCAGTGATTCCACTAAAAAAAAAAAAATTGCTATCAAAATAAAAATCCAATCATTGGAAAATCTTAAAACCTTTTTGTGTCCCATAGTGGTAAGATTGTTAAAGGTCCTTCAGGAGTTAATTACGAGCCACCAGGGATGTGTATTTACCAGTACACCAGCTTACAGCCAGGAGAACCAGGTTCTGGTCCCAGCTGAGGCTACTATGGGAACCCAAATCACAGTACCTCCACCATTTTTCCTTTCATTCTCGCTCTCAGCTTTTGGAAGCCATCACCACTATGTGCAAAGCTGGAAAATGGCCTTTGATTAGAGCATTCAAATACTATGAAAATATTTTAAAATATAAGAACTGTAACTGTCATATTATTGAATACTTTATGTCTTGGCTGGAGAAAATCAACAGTGCATTTTGTAGAAGTGATTTTATTAAAAACAAAGCAAAACCAAGACACTGAATTCTAACTGCTTTGAAAAAAAGTCCAGCATGCTTATTCACATGCTGCATTAGTTTTAGCAATAGGGAAAGATCATTTAGCATGTCCAGTCCTTTACTTGCCAATTCCTCCAATTCCAAGGCTTGAAGTCTTCAAGAAAACTCTGGTATCACAGTATTATTTACCTGACACTTTTTCAAACATGTTAAAAACGGCCTTTTAAAAAACACTAACTTCCCTTCTCTGCACTTCTACTAAACATACATCTTCAAAACCTTCCTCTCAGACACTGCAACTTTGATTTAGATGGGAACAGAATAAGACCTGGCATAGGGAGTAGAGAGCAAGCACCATGCCAGAAAAAACAACCAGCCAAATCACTTTGTCAGATGCATACTGCAGGCAAAATAACTCAAAAGAAACCCCGGGTTTTGAGGTGCACAGCTCATCACAGGACTTTTTTGCATTGCCAAAAAACAGATTCTCTTTTTTCCATCTGTCTGTACCACAGCCACAAAACTCCAGGTGCTTCCCCTCAGCATAACTAGTATTTTGGTTCCTCTACAAGAACTCATGAAGCAGCAAGTTGTGTACCTCCTGCTTCACATTAGGCCACAGCCGTATTATTTCAGGTAACAATCTTGCCAGATACAGATTTTGCACCAGAGAAAGAAACAAAGCTTTGGCCATTCCAGCCAAAAGCCTGTTATCCCCACATCAAGTGCAGGCCAATCCTGGCCAGGTCACGTTCTGCCTACACAATCTGCCCCACAACAAGATGCTACGATTTCTATCACTGGAATGTTTTATTAAGTACATTTAAATCCCTGCTCTAGAGACAGATGCATTTTGCCATAGTCAGCAAATTACATAAATAATGCCTTAAAGAAAAAAAAAAAGAAAAAGAAAAATTGAAAAGAAAAAAAAGGACAAAAACTGCTGTTACTATCAAACTAAGTGTGGTCAGAGCTGAAGAAAAGTTTCAACAACCTAAGAAAGATTTTCATGAAAGGTCAGACAACTATAACTCAGTTATATTAAAAGGAAAAAAAATATAAGATGGATTAAAAGCCATAAATCCTCTTTTGAAGAACGCTTCTCGATATTCATTAGAAAGAGAAAAAAATGCAGCTCTGACCATTTTCAGGCCGGGCAGAGAATGGTAAATGAACCATAAATGAAAGAATAAACACTGAGATAAACATTTAAGAAAATCAATTTTGCAAGATGAACAAGAACTTAAAGTGATGCCACACTTCTGAAGGAAGTGACAAACCCCAATGACTTCAAATGACAACAGTGAGGCCTACAGCTCTCATTCAACTGCATTCACATGGGCATTTATTTTCTAGTTAACTTTTTGATAAAAACACTGTAGCACAAACATTTGCCCATATTAAGTCAATGCCAGACTTCACACTGGAAACTATATAGTGATATTATAATTTTTAGTAGAATCACCTATTTCATTGTACTGGAACTACCCATGTATATAAAGAAATAATTTATCCCAAAGATAAAAAGGAGAGTTTGAGGAAACCTAATGGAAAGTAGAGAATGAAACATAACAAAAGACTGTAAGCAAACCTTTAAAATGCTGTTTTAACACAGGCTCGGCTTAAACTAGTCAATTACTACTTCTACATAGCATAAAAAAAAGACAAAAATTAGCATCCAGCTTAAGCAGAGATGAAGGCAAACATGCTGCAAAAGTAACACCACCAAGCCCTATGTATAGAGCACAGAGTTTCTTTCTAGGCTATTTTCTAATGGACAGGGAAACTACGGCTGCATGGGTATAATCACCCTAGGTTACTCAAGATATTCCTAACTGTTCACAATACCGATTACTTTGAGTAGAAAGAAAAAAAACCTAAATAAAAAAAAAGCACCCCCAAAAAAAATATCCCACCCTCCCTTGAATGTGGTGTGGGGTTTTTTGCCAAAGACAGATTTCATAAGATTACTGAAGTCTCCAGCAGCCTTCCTGCTTTCATCTGTTGAGTTACACTACCGTTGTCACAAATTAAATTGGCAGACCTCATGGCTGGCAGTAAAACAACAGCGGTAGTGAGAATTTCCAACACAGTAATGTCCAAAATAGTACTAATCATGTGAATGTTTCCAAAGATTTTTATTCTGCATTCTTTAATAAAACACCACCACGTAAAATTAAATCAGCCACATAAGGGACCAAAGCTATTTTGGAGCATCTTTTCTGAAAAAAGGTCGTAACCAGTTTAGCCAGGAAAAGCTGTCGAAAACAGAATTTCAGAAAATACACATTTCATCTCCATTGTGGATATAAACAATTTGAGAAATCACTCGCTAAGAGACATTTTAGGGCATAACACCAACAGACTTGGGATTACAAAAACTAGCCAATGTGACAAGTCATACAATACTATGTTAAAGATTATTTTCAGAACTGCAACAGAGTAATCATGCTGTGGTGTTACAAAAGGGTAGCAACTGAATACTCAGAACTTTTCTGTGCCAGTGTGTATTGGTACTGTAAGAGATGCTGCACGTTAAAACACGGCAGCTAAGATGTACTGAAAGACAAGGTGAAGCATATTTACCATGAGAAAGTCCCCTGACAAGTGCTGGCAGTAGCAGTGAGACTCTGTGAGAGGAAGACAACATTTTCAAAGGGAAAATTCAATAGTTACAACACTCCTCAATCGGAACCAAACTGGCAGTTTTACATAAATGTAGATGACCAGTGCACCCACCTTATACCTTTGAGCAGTGTAGGAGAAAGGGACCTGGGGGTCCTGGTGGACAGGAGGATGACCATGAGCCAGCAATGTGCCCTTGTGGCCAAGAAGGCCAATGGCATCCTGGGGTGCATTAGAAAGGGGGGGGTTAGTAGGTCAAGAGAGGTTCTCCTCCCCCTCTATTCTGCCTTGGTGAGGCCACACCTGGAGTCCTGTGTCCAGTTCTGGGCCCCACAGTTCAGGAAGGACAGGGAACTGCTTGAGAGAGTCCAGCGCAGAGCCACTAAGATGATGAAGGGAGTGGAACATCTCCCTTATGAGGAAAGGCTGAGGAAGCTGGGTCTCTTTAGCTTGGAGAAAAGGAGACTGAGGAGTGACCTCATCCATGTTTACAAATTATGTAAAGGGTGAGTGTCAGGACGATTGAGCCAAGCTTTTTTCAGTGATGACCGATGATAGGACAAGGGGCAATGGATGCAAACTGGAGCACAGGAGGTTCCATGTGAATATCAGGAAGAACTTCTTTACTGTGCGAGTGACAGAGCACTGGAACAGGCTGCCCAGAGAGGATGTGGAGTCTCCTTGGCTGGAGACATTCAAAACCCGCCTGGATGCGTTCCTGTGTGATGTACTCTAGGTGACCCTGCTCTGGCAGGGGGGTTGGACTAGAAGATATTTCGAGGTCCCTTCCAACCCCTAGGATTCTGTGATTCTACTCAGTTTTACAGTATGTTTGAAGTCCTTAGAATAGGCAAACTTTGTACCTTTGTATCAGCAAGGTGGTACATGTTCTCTCCCTCAAATGTAACAAAAAGCTCTTAAATGAAATAAAATAAATAATTAATTTTTAATGGAGGGGAAGGGCAAGAGAAAAGGAAGCAGTGCTGGTTGACTGCTTTTTTTAAGCACAGAGATATTAAAAACTAGAGCACTGACTTTATTGTTAAAATAGTCCTATGCCAGAAAGAGAAAATAATTAACATCTGAAATCTCAGTAATTATTGCTGTAGTGGACTAACTAATGCTGTGATCATCCTCATTTAAACAGACAGGCTTACGGTTTTGGACAAAATACATGTACACCTTGAAAATTACATCTGTGCACTTATTTAAAATCCTCCAGCCACAACAACCAGGCCTTGTCCCTGTGTTTTCTCTGGGGCATATACAGATGCCAAATACTGCAGTCTTCAATGTGAAGTTGTTACTAAGGGCCAAATCCTTAGTGGACTTCACCGAATTCAAGCTTAAAAAAAAATACTGAAAAGCACAAGTATTTTTTGTATATGGTTTTCTTCTGCGTAAGTGGCTGCTGAGTTGATGCAAGGAAATACAAAACCTCAGGTTTTACAGGGAGCATCCCGCAAATTTAACTACCTAGACTGCTGTTATTGCAATCACTACAATAATAGCTACCTTGAAATCCCTTCTTCTTTATGTAATTTTCAAATACGTACTACCATCTATTTCATTTAAGTCACGAACAATTAACCACGCCATAACTGCAAAAAGGCAGTTACAACACACTGCAGAGCTTGGCATGCTTAGGTACATCCTTGACTGTTTTTCTCAAGTGTTAAGCAATTTTTCACATAAATGTAGCAGTGTACTACAGTTACAGAAAAAAGTGTCATACCCTTTACATCTATTTTATAGTTTAATTACTAATTTTTTACAAACAACTTGTTACAAAAGTATCCTAACATGGCAACTAGAACATTTGATAAATATATATATAAATTACCTTAAAAGTATGCTACTGACTATAGATTTGAATTTTTACCAAGAATTAGCACATAAATGTTATTGACTGATACTTTACTGTTCCTAGAATTAAAATAAGTTGTTTTCTGACAGCTCCAACTTGTACTGTTTACCTTAGGATACGAGATTAATATCTTGTTCCATTAATCTTATTTTATCATTGGTCTAACAGCAACTATGCTCAAACCTCACAGATAATTTGAGAAGAAAAAAAAGACAACATTTGTGCCCCAATTACTATTTTACTAAATTCCTTGTGACAGGTCACAACTATGCTCAGCCCAGATCACATTCACGGTTTCAGATTGCAGTAGCCAAAATAAAATTGCTGTTTTCAAAATGGAAGGAACTCAACCCTGCTTCCTCTTCCCTGTTCTTCACTCCCAACTCTCCCTCCTGCAGCACTTCTCAAAATCCCCCCTTTTTTACCCATCTACTCTGATGCTAACCCAACTAGGAGATAAACCAGTTCAACTTCCTTTTCTACAAAACTATATGTAATTCACTTTACCAGGGTTAGCTTTTTATCATTTTAGCAAATTAAGTCAGTTTACTACAGGATCAGACACAAAGTTAGCGTAAGGTAAGCAGTGAAAACAACCTCCCTTCAGAAGAGAGTAATTACTTTGACTTACAACATCTCAGAAAAGTTTTAGCAAGAACATTCACAGACAATTACATATGTACTCTCCAAAAAAGCAGTGTCTGGAGTGTAGCAACCAATTCTAACCAGAAAAGGACCCTGGCAGAGCAAAGTCCAAAAAGGCCTGTGTATAAGTAACCTTTCACATTCAACTAGACATGACACGATGCTTATGTGTAAGTTCTGATGCTTAACTCCCCAAATTATCATCCTTAAATAACAACGCTGAAATAAGATCAAATTTTAATCCACTGCTTCTCAATGTAGGAATCCTGTAACAGTCTGTATAACCACAGTGGTGATGCAAACCGTTTGACACAGCTAAAACATTTTATTCTAAAAAAAATAAATAAAGTGTGTTGCCAACTAAGAGTCTGATGGTAATAACGCCATGACAGCCATGCCGTTTCCTCAATTTATTTTTTTTTTTCAATAAATGAATCCTAAAAACAGAATCCTAAAAATTCTTCTCCCTTTACTGAAGTCTCATCAAGCAACTGTAACTCAGGGAATTAAAGTATTACATCAGTGATGGTTTCCCTGTAATGAAATCATCTATTCCTGTTTGAGGCAGGCTAACTTCACTTTAGCTAAAGCAGATTAAGAAACAGTTTAAAGTGGACCAAAATACATCACCTGAGCTAAAAGAAGTACTGTATTATCTGCACACAACTTGCAGGTTTGCTTTCTAAGAACAAGTTAGTCTATCCCTTCTTGCCCCCAACTTTGAGCAGCAATGCAGATTACATGAGAGTAACAGCAAGGCAGCTCATGCTCAGACTGCCTTCCCCTCCAGAGGAGGACAAATACTCTCTCAGCACATCTGTGGACATAGGAAAGGGAGTTCAGGGCTAAACAAATGCTTGCATTGCCAGGAGCACTCTCTCCCTCTCCATGCATGGCTCCCGTGACATGTGAGGCCCAGACACCAGCTCCACATCCCCGCTGGCTCTCTCTCTGCACAGAATCACACCACACCCTACATCAGCTCCTTACAGCAACATCTTCTTGGGATTTTTAGCATATTTACTCATCAGTAAATGCAAAGAGAGGGTAAGAAAATCTGCCAGACCAGCAGCCTGCACATCCACTGATCACTTGCCTGTTACCTTGAAATGATGTTTTCATGTGCATAAGTGACGAGATACACAGGCACAGACTAAAAGGGTATGTTCCTGCTAGGTACTTTTACGTGGAAATTGATTATCAGAAGGTGCAAACAATGAGGGCAGTGTAAAGTACACTAGTTAATTTTTCAGTTCAGGCATGGCCTAAGTATTACTTGAATAATAGAGAAAGGCATTGAATATATTATTAAGCAAAAACAAACTCACGTAAGAGCGAGATAATACTTTCTTCCCCCAAAGCTGTGCATAAATACTCTTGGCCACATTACTTGGTCCAAAGAGCTGATCATGAGAAAACTTACTACATACCACTTCTTAACACTTATCTTTAAATCAGAATACCCTCTACTCAACCAAATTCATTACGTCTCACCTTCAAGAGAAGAGAAAAAAAAGCACATTAACATTGCATTGACAACCACCTCAAAAACGATATCCTACCCTATGCTAGAACTTAAGTGGCTTAGCTGACACGAATTTTCTCAGTATAAGGTAAAAACAAAGGCAAAGCCTTGAGATGATTCCTGCCCCTGAAAGTTAGTTCATGTACAGAAAGCCACTGCTAACAAGGTGAAAAGACTCCCTTCCCACTCTACAGATCAGCAAATTAAACTGCTCCTGTGAGGTTTCATAACAGCCAAGAAATGCTTATTTGTCATGGTTACACCCACTTCCTAACCCCACATAAAATTAAGAAATATACTAAGAAGAATTTACGAAAATTGATTTATCTATGAAATTTTGTTGAAAATTCCTTCAGTAAGCACGAAGTCTCCAAGCCTGAAATGTACATGAAACAGGTGGATAATCAACAAAATATATCTAACACTTACTGCAAGAGATGCTGGGCATCTCTTTTTCAAAGATTAAAGCCATTAATTATTTACATTTCAAATGCTTTATGGAGTTGTTTCTCAAACTGCAGGGCATACCCATTTTTTTCTCCTGTTAAACTTTTCATATGCAGTTTGCAGAGCACAAATTGCTTGGGGGAAAAATTCCCAGTTACCTATCTTTCTAAATAAACTTACTGAAACAAGCTTAATTACCTCAGTTCATCCCAAACAAAAGTTTAGCCTATTATCCATTTCAAAAAATGAGTCCTAACACAACCGCAAAAGTAAGTATAACCTTGTCCTCCACAAGGTTTCTTCAGTGCAATTAGCTTCCAGACATCCGAGTGAACACCACAAACAAGCCAACACTGCTTCAACTTGAGAGAGGTGTGATAACTACCATCAAGGTACAATATTTACTAGCATTTCCAAAAACAATAGTTAAGAAGTACTTTCAGATGATGAGTAGGTGTGCTCAGGAGCCTTCCCAATTATTTGTGGTTCTACAGTCACTTTTTCCTTCAAAGTATTTTACCATTCTCCAAGTTGCTACATGAATAAGAGAGGTAACAAATTACACAGAAAATCTAGTAAAAACTCTAAAATTGAGTGACACAAACTGCACCAAACTAAATTGAAAAAAACTTCCTCACGCTTTGGAGACTGCTTAAGAGCAGAATAATACTTCAGGAGAAGGATGTTTCCTGAACACACTTCGCCCTCTTCACACATCTACACTGCTTATTAAACATAATGTATCAAATATCTTATTATAAAAATTCAACACTGCCATGTATCCTGAACACACGGGAATTATATCGATCAATCCCTTGTGTTTTAAAATGTGATTATTCCTTAGATGCACAACACGAATCCATTACTGAAAGCAATACAATTGATCATGTTCTGTGTACACTACAAGTGAAAGCATACAATGCAGAATTATGGTCCCCAAATCAGATTTTGAGAAGTAATTACCATTCAAAATACAGACAGAAAAATCTAACTTGAGCTACCGACCACTGTCTGCAGTGCAGACTCAAGAAAGCCTATAAAGTGCGAGAGTGGGAAGAAACATCAAAGAGATATGCGATGTTCCAAGATCCTAACTTCTACGCACACATATATGAGAATTTATTAATCTATCTGGATCCTGATCTATATTGACAGAACAGTAATAAGCAGCAGTGCTACTGACAAAACTGAACTGGCATTTCCAGCATGTATGTGTGTGCCTCAACCCTATTTATGAATCATTCTGATTTCGTGCATTACAGGTTCTGATACACAGCTACCGCACTTCCAGTACAACTGCATTTATGAAGTGGAAATTTATGACGTGCAGCTCAGATCAAGGAGCCACTTCATTTTTCAGAATAAGTCACTACTTAATAGCATTTCTGTTGCTTTCTCCATATATTAATTACCACACATTATGAAGCTTCCTGTATCACACAGAAGTTGTAAGAGCTGCTGCTGCAGTAAGAAGGGGGGGAAAAAGAAAGGAAAAAGAAAAAAAGAAAAATTAGGAAGCATTACAAAGACTGAAGGGGCATCATGTTTAACACCAATATGTCAACAAAACAGGTGACATTAAAGAAAAAACAGATGAGCTCTCTCGCTCTGAGTAAAGCGTGATAATTACATGATAAATGTTTTCTAGGGGCCTATCAACATTAAAAAAAGAAAAAGAAAAACCACAGGGGTCCTTTCAAGTTCAAAGCCCTAAATCAAACCAGTGCAACGAAGAAGCAGAACTCCTAGTACAGTTTCACCTCTCAGAGTTTGTGGCTCTAGAGGAAGAATATGCATGCCAAATTTGAATGTATTACTGTGGAGAAAGCAAATCAATCCCTTAAGAATGGGTAGGCCTCCTAGGAAGCAGGGTCCTGTAAGATGTGTTATCAGGTTAAGGGAAAAAAAAAACCATCCCACACTAACACACTCCAGGTTTCGGGCCTATTTTATCATAAGAAGTTTCTTTTCCATGCTTAAGGGCAGGGATGATGCAGATTGGCAGAAATTTTATCTTTACAATGACCTATTTTCCTCATTATAAGCCCTTGAATCTCAGCTGTGTTTTAACAGATGCATCTCAGCAAAGACTGGACTAGGAAAAGTGACCTGGCTACAAATAGTGGAAGCGAGCTGGACCCCGACCTACTCTGAAACCTGGTAAGATCAAAACCAGGAGAATATGACCAAGAGCCCATACTTTTTAAGATTTATAAATCTTTAAATACTATGTACAAAAAAGAAATAACACTTATCTATAGGGTACAAAATACGTTGGCTTATATCCAATTATGATTAAAGATCTCGCTTTATTCACAGACAACTTTACAAGAAATTAAAGATTAAAAGTTACACGTTTCTTAAGATTTCTACCTAAAAGAGCACAGGTAAAATTTACAAGCTGTAACAGATGCCCTCAGTGATCGCTACAGAAGCATGACCTGACAGCCGCAGAGTGCTGTCACACGCACATCAAGCAGCAGAGGAGATTCCGCTCCTGGATGTGTTTGCTCCCGAGCACCCTCGTGTCCCGCCAGCCCGCAGTGTCCCCCCCCAGCCCGCCGGGGCTCACAGGAGGCTGCGCTGCTGCCCCAGCTGTCACTCCCCCCCCGGCCAAGCCGCACACGGTCGCCGATCCGGCGGTCGGGCC
This sequence comes from Aegotheles bennettii, assembly GCA_013398125.1. Lineage (NCBI taxonomy): Eukaryota > Metazoa > Chordata > Aves > Caprimulgiformes > Aegothelidae > Aegotheles > Aegotheles bennettii. Next base: position 166,111 of record VZRW01001397.1, read on the forward strand.
TCCTTTCCCATTTAAAATCCGCCCGTGGGCAGGCGGGGAAGGCAGAGCCCGCCGCACGGCCCCTTCATGCCCGCTCCCCTCGCCCCGCACAGCCGCGATCCCCCGCCCGCATTGTCTGCCGCCACCCGCCTCCCGCTCCTCCCCGGCCAGGGATCCCCGGGAACCCCCTTGCCCGGGCAGCGCCAGCGCTCCCCCAGCCGGCCGGAGTCCCCGCCGGGCCCGCGGCGAAGGTCACGGCCCCCCAGCCCCGCTCCCCGGGGGACAAAGTTTACGGCGGCGGCGGCCCAGTGAGGCCGGGT
>VZRW01001397.1:167602-201013 GCA_013398125.1 Aegotheles bennettii
CTCTGGTTACGAGTGGCCCGGGCGGTGTTCCCAACAGCCGGAGCTGGCCGCCCTGGCCCAGGCGAGCGGTGGTGTACGGCCATAAAAACCCACTTCGCGGGCCGGTGGAGCACTCGGTGCCGCCCTGTCTGCGCACCTTCCCTCTGGACAGGGTTTGAGCGGGTTCCAAGAGAGCACCTTGGAAGTGGAACTGATTTCAACAAATTAACATCACAACTTGCTGAAAGTTGAGTAACAAAGTCAATAAAACAGCCATTTGTTTCTGTAGACACTAACACCTTGGCTGAGATTGTACCAAGCTTTGATTTGATGGTTTTTTTTACTGGAATTTGCTGCTTTTGCAGCCTATTCTTGCTTATTTTCAGGAAACCAGAAATTCAGAAAACTGGCTTGGAATTGTTTAGCATGTGACAAATGCTGCCAATCACATGATAATGGTACAAAAAATTCTATAATTAGTTCAGTGAATTAGAAGCCATTTCTCAGGCTGTATAATCATAAACCCTGGAAATCTCTGTTCCTCCACTATTGAATCTAAGGAATTGTGTGACTTCCCATCTTCAATTCCCTTTCTTGCCTTGTGTTTTGTCTAGTATAGCCAAAAGGAGATAACTCAAGAATCAGCTGACATAGCTGCTTGCAGCCCAAAGATTTGGGGAGTTCATGAAGTTTTTTTCAGTACAGCTATCCTTAACATGAGGAAATGTGGTAAAGAGAAGAAATACTCAGTTTCTTATCCTCAGACAGTTTTCCCCATATGTTCTGTTCTTAAGTGGCATTGATAGTCCAATGGATTCAAGAACACAATTACGTGATTCAGCTTATCCTGTAAAGAAAATCCTAACGGGCTTCTGGAAGTACACAAGACACGCAATAGGAATTGGTACTGAGGCTGCAGTAGCTGTGTGTTTAAAAACAGGTAGATCCATGATTTACTTTTTTTCTGTTGGGACAGAGCTAAGAGATTTTTAATTATTTAGTTCTGTATTTGACTATAGCAAGGTTGGTTTTGCTCTGTGTTTTGTTGTTTTGTTTTTTTTTAAAAAACTTCAGTCTTTATGCTTTTCCTGAAAACATTTATCTTGTATATTGCAGTGGGGGACTCTTGTAAGCTGGCTTGACCTTGGTTGTTCTATCAATCACTTTCATGTTTTGATCATCAACTGAAAAACCTTGTCTCTCTAGCTGATTGTTTTCTTCCACACAAAAATTGGGTATTTGCCTTTGATGGTCATTCCTTTTTTCCATTGAACTGTGCAAAGATGAACCCCTGCAGGAGGCCCTGTTGCATCCTTGGGAACGCATTCACTAATTTTTGGGAAGGTTTGGGAAGCTCCAGATACTTGTTTGCTCTCAGGATCAAGATCTAGTTCTCCAAAGCGTTTATGTTTCCAAATAACATGCCTTGTTCAGTGGAATTCTCTTACGGGCATAAGGAAGAGATTTCAATTACTCTCTTCCTTCTGTCCTTCACACACAAGCTTTAGAAGTTAATGGGTTATGGAAACCTGTTAGATAAGAGATGGGAAAAGAGCTGGAAAAGCCCAAAGGGACACGTTCCTTAGGGCTCAGCAGTCTGCTGCTGGCATTTCCAAGTAATCCTTTTCTGTAGATTTATTTACATTAGGACTGAACCCCAGTTCTAGCCATTCCTTGTGGCTGTGCCAATGCAAACACTCAGCATAAGCAAAACTGAAAAAAAAATTAAAATTGATTCTGCTGGAACTTGCACTTGGAGCCAGCATAAATTTGAGTAGTGCAAATGTCAGCTTTTGTTCGCGCTGGGAGTTCATGCTGTTGTCTAAAATGGTGACTAATCCTGACTGTAGATGAGAGAACACAAACCCAAGTGTTCAGCCGATTATTCTGCTACTCCAACAGGAGTCTGTAACATGGTGGAGGTTCCAGCGTGCTGCCAGGAGCACCCATACGTCTCTAACAAGAATGCAAGGCTGCGTCTTACTGGTTGAATTCTGGAGTACCACTAACGTGGTAATGGTAACACACTGAATGCCTGTGTCCACTGATGTGTTTCTTAGGAGATAATCACACTAGTAATGGAGTTTGGTCCATAAGTTACTGAAATAACGATTGCTTTCTGATAGTAAAACCATTCATTCTTACAACTTCTGTTTCTTAGGAACTTCAAAATAAAAGACTTTTCCTAAGTCCTCTGGATTGTCTAAGTCTGTTGGATGACAACATCCAATACTAGATTGGGATGTAAAACTTTATATTTACCAAGTCATAAAAAAATGAAGAACAGAACTAGGTTTTCTTTCTTCACAAAATGTATCTTTAAGACAGAACTTCTGTCTTGGCCTAAGAAATGTAGTTCCCCGTGTTCCACAACTCCTCCTGCTATTTTCAGGCCTACTGATAAAGCAGCAGCTTCCTTAGCAAGGTGCAGCTATAAATATACCAACACCCAACCAGCAGAACAAGTTCCTTGCTGGTATACTTGTCTGTGCGAGGATTTTTGCCAGCTGGGAAATGTCATATAAAATAACTCCTGTGGGATCATTGCTGTTGTGTTTGAAAGTGAGTTCTGATAAGAATCAGCATTTCCTGAAGTTTTTAGACCAGTAGAAGCACATGGGTTGGAAAGGACCTGTGGAGGTCATCTCATCCCGCAGGACTTCCATGTACATCCAATTCCAGCAGGTCAGGAACTTTCCCTTTGGGAACAGCTTCTGAGTAACGTTCTCCGGGACAGACTTACTCCTGACCGCTCGCTAAACTCACTCAGCTGCAGGCCGGGTGGTTTGCACAGGAGTTGTTAGTCCTACAGGGAGGGGACCCGCTAGAGGTGGGAGGACACTAGGGCAGGAGGACTGCAAGGGACTTTGTTCTGTAAACAAGTGTGAGCAGATGCTGCCAAGTGTACCACAGGCAGTGGTGCCCACGGCTGATGGGCTGTGCTGCAGTCGGGGAGAAGGCCCCGAGCAGAAGTGAAGGCTTCAGGCAGCTGAGGAGAGCCCCAGTGTGTGCTTTCCAGGCTGTTAACTCCAGATGTCAACAGAGATGACATCAGGCTAGCAGCATAAGATTGTATTTTGCTGTGGAAGAAATGAGGCCAGCATTCCTGGAAATGTCAACAAGAATGCTGTGCAGAAAGCTGCAGCTTCTAGATTATTCCCAAGGGCTGAGAAGAAGTTCCTGTAGTGAGCAACAAAGGACACTGCAAAGGAAGAAATTGTGTTTCCAGCACCTTGTGCCACACAAACTGAAGGAAAGCACAGCACTCGCTACCTCTTGCTCTCTCAGTCTAGGTATAGCGTGGGGGTAGTTTGTTTGGAGCTGGGAACATCAGGCTTTTAAATCACATTCATGTGTTTTGCAACACAAGTACCTGCAGAGTTTGCAAGTTAATACGAGAAATCAAACAATTCCGGCTGAGGAGACTGTGCTGCCTGCCATTTTCTTTCTGCTGACCTGGACTATTTTGTCATGCTCATGTCCCAGGTTGTCATAACCTGAAATTTCATCTTGATGCCAAGTACTGAGTGTTTATAATCTCTTATTTTCTGACTTATTCTTTGTGTTCAAGTGAAGAGTAACAGAACAATCATCGTGCACAAAATGATTCTTGTCTTTAAGAAGTATTAAGGCCACAAATGAGCAGGTGGCTTAGTAAGGTTCAGAGCCGATGAAAACTTGTTTGCCATGGATCTTTTTCTTCTAGCGGGTTCTTCAGTGTCTGATAGTGCACACATCGTTTCTCTCTCCCTGTGGATTCTCTGGCGACTGAAATGTGTTGAGTACGACTGTGGCCTTTCCCTTTGCTGCAGTACTAACTGCTTCTCCTGCCTTTTCTCTGATGCTTGGGCCAATGAAGCTAACAGAGTCATCAGATCAGAACCTTCTGTCAAAATTTAGCCAAAAGAGACTCTGTGCACAGTGTATGTGGTGGGTGTATCTCTGAGGCTTTGTACCTGCTGTGTCACCTGTGCAGGTGTTCCTGTGCAGGCAGCTGAAAAGCAGAGTTGTACTTGTTTACAACAGAGCAACTTCCTGAAAGCTCCTGGTAAGGAAAGGCAGAATTTGGTTGAGCTTTAGCAACCTAAAAGGTGGGCATGTGGCTCTAGCAGGTTGTCTGGGTTCGCTGTGGAATTGCTTTCTCCTGCTTGTCTGTCTGCAGGGTGTCAAGGGAGTCTGGGTGATGAACTGGGACAAAGGGGTTTTATTTCCCTGTTAGTTCCATTTGATCGGGCTAGTTACTCTTGCCGTAGCCATATTTACCTTCAAAAGTGGCAGTTTTGAAAAAAAATCACCTTTATAAATTGTGAAGGTGAATTACGTTCACATATTACTTCTGTATGGTCTTGATTCATGCACTACCTTCCAAAGTTATTGCAGAGTAAATTTGTTTCTGGCAGGGAACGGAGTGAAGACCTTCCAGGGCAAAAGTAAGTGAATTATTCCATGGACTCCAGCGGGGCCAGGGTTTACCTTTCTGTATACTAGCCTACTTTCTGGCCGCTGTTCCTCTGCCATCAAATAGCCGCCTGACATGGACAGCTATTGATAATATAGAAAGAAATAGTAGATGGGATGGTTCTTGCATTTGGTCTTAATTCCACATGAAACATTATAAAAATTTTAAAAATTCAGGAGTCAACTCTAAAGGAGCGGATGCTGAAACGAGTTTTGAGCCCAAACTCCTGATTTGAATAACACAGGCACACAGAGAGAGAACTGAGCTGCTTGTGAAACAGCTCCAAAGCGGCCTCCGTTTACAGCTGGCATTTTAAGCAAACAGAGGCTGTGTCATTTGAGAAGTGATAAACAGTGGCTGTTCAGGAGAAATTTGGCCTGTGCCGAATGAGTGTACACAGAGGCTGCAAATTCACCAGCCCTTCTGGAATAGCCCTTCCACCTCTCGGCAGCCAGAGGCTCCTGTCATGGGTGTGCAGGCATGGTTTTGAACCAGCTCTCCAGGAGTAAAAACGTCCTTGTCTCTTGGACCACCCCATTCCATTTAAATGGTGGGCTTTGCTTTCAGGAAAGATCTCACCGTTCTGCTAAAAATCTTGTGAGCTTTGTTCTTCTCTGTTTTTTCCCCTTAAATCACTAAGGACTTTTACATAGACTAGGACAGCTGGTTTTTAATTTTTCCTCCATGTCCCTGTAGCGTATTTCCAAGCTGAGAACATAATTGTAGCAAGTCACCATAACCAGTCACAGAAGTGATTAAATGTCAAAAAAAAAATAGTTGTTGACTTCATGTGAAGAGAGGCAGGTCTAACAGATGGAAGTCCCATGAAATAAAGTTTTAGGATTTTTATGGCAATGAAGCTTCAGTGCTGCAAATATGAATAGCCTGGAAGGGTTTTTTTCCATTGCAGCATAAGAGGAAAGGGACACAGTTAACTGACAGATGAGCATTTTATTGTGAGTAACAGCAGTTACAACACTTGTCTGTTGTGTGTGCCTGTGTATGTGTTGGTGCATGTATTTATGTGGATAGGTAGGTAGTTACCATGGAACTGCAGGTGGATTTGCAAATACAGAGTGACTTGCTACTAACTGAACGTACAGGTAGTTTCACTTGCAATGAATGTTGCCTACTGCTATGAACTGAGATGAACTGGGGTGTTTGTAGATTTATCAGGCTTTTACTATTGGGCTGAAATGTTTAATACTGCCTGTCTGTCTTTCTCTATTTTTTAACAGAGGTGTTGAGTAAGAGGTACAGTTATTGCAAAAGATGAAGATGGAAAAAGATAGCCCTGAATCATCTTTGAAACATTTTATAGAACATCATAATGCCACTAGAGTCTGAAGGAGGGCATTCGGAATATTACTGCTTGCAGGAAACTTCAAATTCACCTGAATTTGGGTTATGAGCACTGGGCAAAAGAAAAAATGAACTAAACATGCCAGGTGGAAGGTTGTTAGCATTTGACAGATCTGTTCGGTCAGGACTACTTACCTACACTTGTCCTTTTCCCGGTACAGCTTGCCCAAGATGTCTAGACCCAGCATGATTTGCCTAATGCTTTCCCTGACATGATGCCATCCAGCTGGCTGGGGAGGCAGTGACGAGCCCTCCTGCCCCTGGGCCGCTGTGCTGGGCAGAGCACCTGATGGGCATGCTGCCAGGGGGAGCTGGCGGCCAGTGGGGAATGTCTTCGGTGTCACCCAGCTTTTGGGACTGCAAAGTCACGAGCAGAAGTGCATTGTTTTGGGATGTCCCATTTAGAAATGCTGTAAATTTTTAATGCAGAAATTACAGGTCTTTGCCTGAGGGACGTACAGAAGTTTACAGTACGTAAAGCACTGTGGTGGGAGTTCTGATAGGCTCCAGTCATAACGACTGGTAAGTTTACTGATAAATACATCTTATCCATTTGGCTTCCCATTTCCTAGGATTTATTCTGCTGCTCTGATAAACTGTGATTTAAAACATGCTGAAGTGCCCCTACACTGAAACACAGCACTGCAAGTAGAAGACACTGTTTTGTATCTTTCACGAGGAGGGAGAGAAGAGCTGGGAGGTACGGGGCTCAGCCCACAAAGACCGACTCACAGGCTGTCAGCTGAACTCTGAGTGGGAATCAGACCCAGACAATATCTCTAAATTTAGGTGTCTGATCTCCCACTGTAGTCAGTGGAGACTTAATTACAGCGATCAATGGAGCTGGGAGTGTGATTCAGCTGACGAAACGTAGGTATCCATCCCCTGGTGAGCTGAATCCCTCCTGACAGTGGGAGGTGGGACATTAAGTTCATACCCGTGTGTCGACACCTCTGGGTACATATCGACAGCCTGAAGGTAAGGCCACCCCGGATAAGGACTTGCTGGTGACAGGGTTTCAATCTCCAGCTGCTGACATTGTTTCTCAGGTTTAATGAGAGGGACCGGCTGGACCCCCGTCCCACAGACTGGAGCTGCTGAGCTCTCTGGATGGTGTGAGCACTTAGGCCAGCTTCAGCCTCTCTGTGTGAGGTGGGTGAGCATGTTAGACCTTATTGAGGGTACTCAAAATGGCACCAGGAAAGAACATGCAAGTCTCTGCAATAAAGAAACAACCTCGCTCTGTTAAAATTATTTTTACAACCTCAGTTGATGAGTTCAGACAAATAAGACTTAACCGAGCCTTCTTAGTATATGAAACATTAATATCTACCACTTATTTTTGAAGCGATGTTTTAGATTTTATTTGCGAGACAAAAGAGTCATTTTAAATTATGCAAATGAGCTGCCAAACACAAGACATTATGCAGATTTGTGGAGGCAGGCAGCAGAGCATTAACCCTTGGTGCTGCAGCTCGCTGCGGAGGGAGCGCTGCCACAACAGCACTCTGTGAATTCATTTCAGCCCTTGTGCTCTTTAATTACAATGCTCCTATGGCAGGGCCCGAGGTGTGAGACTAACCGTCCTGCACACGCTCGGTTAACAAGCGGGTTTACGTTGATGGAGGAGGTGTATTTGCTGCAATGTTCATCGTGCAGCCCTGCCTGGCGCAAGCTGTACCGAAATCCAGCCTGGGCATCTCAGAAAGGACAAGCATTGTGGCTGACGGCTGCTGTTTCATACAAGTTGTTTCCAGAGCATTTGAAGTGACTGTCATGGGAGAAATATTAAATTGCTTTTCAAATGTCAGCAGTACAGTAACTCTTTAAAAGCAATTGACACTCTCAGCTAAAAGTCCTCCTAGCTCGCTGGGCTGGCTGGTATACACAAGATGCGGCAGCAGCCTTGACTTTCTGGAGAGGAAGGCTATTAAAAGAGCTACGTGTTGTGCTAATTTGTGGGTTCACTAGCTCATTATCCCACCCAGCTATAAAGGTGGTGGAGATAACTCTCAGCCAGGAACAGATGGGTTTTGATAGAAATCCAAGGCCTGATCTGCTCTGGAAGTTTGCCCTGATCTCTGCAACCGATGCCAACAGCTGACATAGCCACATTGGTGCAAACACTAGTGCTGAGCAAGAAATGCAATGGTTTATAGCAGTGAAGTATGGCAAGTGGCAGAAGCTGGCAAATCCCCAGTACGCATGGTGGTGTAACTGAAGTTTGTCTCTAGTAGAAGTGCCTGATGCTGGGTTAAAATAGTCACGGTGGCAGCCAAGCCTGGGGAGGAAGGGAGAGAGTTCATGTAGTTTTGGAAAGGCTGCCCCAGCTGTGCCCATGTGGGATACCAGCCCCGTGAATATGGGGTTTATTCAGCGTCAGGCAGGGACAGATCCTGCTGCGGGCAGGAAGGAGCCTGGCTGCAGTGCGGGGGGACTTGATTCCACATTTCCTCTTGCATTTCAGTTGCTCGTGGCTCTCTGAGAGAGCTCACAGAGCAGCGCAGGTGCCAAGGAAGACACCAAGGCTCTTGGCATTCGCTTTCCAGTTGCTAAGAGAGGGGCAGTCATTTTTTTTCCCTCTGCTATCTTTGAAGAAACATGCACTATGTGTCAGTGCTGCTCTAGGAGATGGGACTAAGCTGGGTTTCTCCTACATCCCCTGACACCGAAACTCTTTCAAGTTGGCTCTACTCACCAAATTGCTACTTGATTCCTTTCTAGTTAAGGGTGTCATTTCAAGCTGACTGCCTGAGCCAGTACAAATTACTGAATAAATACTTCAGCATAGTCAAACCTGGATGGCTATCAGACTTAAATAAAGACTTAAATAAAACCTATGGCAAATTTTATACTGGATACACATGGATGCACATGAAGGTTAGCACAGTTTAATTACTTTGGGTTTGCTTGTTTTTAAGAGCATTTTTGGCTCAAAAATGTGGTCTCTCACATATTTGGAGAGTTGTCCAAAGCACATGATCAACATCTGCTGGTTTCAGATGTGCCAGAGGAGCTCGGCAAGAATGTAATAGATGCAGAGATCAGAGAAAATATTGGTCCTGTGTATTATTTTTTTAAAAGAAAGTTTTGGCATTTTTCTATTGCTCAGCAGTTTGAGCAATGGACTGGTGATCTGGTCAGTGAAAAACAAACAAACAAACAAGAAACCCACCTACATTGGTGCAGGGTTTTGTTAGTTTTGGAGGGAATAGCTGAAAAGGATACAAATCAGACACTGCTGCTGTATCGTGCTTGCCTTGCCAGCTTAAAAGAACTAAACTAGTTCAAATAGGCAGAAATACTGTTTTGTGCTGGCCCACATCTCAAAACAAATCTGAGCATAAAGACAGTGGAAGGAAGTTGCTAGGAAACCTCGCAGTGAGCTGGGGAAGTTTTGCAGCACAGGCACCTGTAAGAGAGTCGTCACCACCTGCCAGCGGGGGCATTTCCAAAACACTGCCATGCAAAATTTGTAGTGCACATTCATTTCCAGAAATGGAGCATCAGGAAATGCCTCGCAGCCCTTTTTGAATCAGTGCAGCTTCAGGGAACTGCAAGCCATCCCTGAAGACTCAACACTAGGATCCCGTCCACACTACTGCTGAAGCCCTGACTTCTGTGTTCAGGCCAGGTCTGACCAGGCTGCTTCGCTAGCACGTGCCTGCAGTCATCTTAATTAGGCCCTTAGGAAAGCTCCTTGTTCCTCTGGGCTCTAACCTTGCCCATGCTGAGGTTTCAACAAGGTAACTCTAAGCCAGACTAGCCCTCTGGAGGCAGGGCCACAGAGTCTCATCTCTTTTGCACTTGAGTCTCAGGGTGGGTTTTGCCAGCAGAGATTTCATGCAGGCATTCTGCCGCCTCAGGCAGTTTTTCTGCATGGGGGTGCTCCAGAAAGCTGAGGTGAATCAGCTGGAATTGTTAAAGCTGCAGGTCCACGCTGTCAACATGTGTGTGTTAAAGCCCCCATTTCTGAACCAAGTAGCTGTAATTGTAATATCTTAATCCTCTTAACGCTTCATTTCTTTCCTATGGCTACTTCACAGCTGAACATGGCTGTTTCTAGAAGGAAACTGGGACCTGAAAGACTGGGCAGTCATCAAGAACACATTTTTTCATTTGTCATGAAGTCACATGTCAGTCCAGCTTGTGACTGGGATAAGACAGGTAAAGACATCAGGTATAGCTAGGATTGCTTGTCTGTACACTTCCCCAGTAGTTTTTTCCAAAAATGGGTGATGTGAGGCACAGCGATGGAGTGATGGCTGCCGTGAGCATGATGGGCAGAGTGAGCTGGCCATGGTTTAATGGTCTCCATGAAATTCCCTGTGTCGGCATCCTCTGGTGGTGCAGCACTGGCAAATCCCTGCCTGCCGTGACCCTTCTAAAAGGATCTAAAAGCTGGCCCAGCGCATTCCTCACTCCTCCCTGCCCACCTGTCAGGTTGACCCATCATGGCTAAAAGTCATTAGCACTCAGAAAATGGACGCTGGGATCTCCACTCCTTCAAAGATATGCAATAAATTAAGAGAAACCAGGAATGCATGAGGAGCCTGAGGATGCTCCTTTGAAGAAAGATTTGTCTTAAAACAGGGATTCATTACATGGCAAGGGAGGCACTCCAGAGATGTGATGTTGTTATGCGATGCTGATAGATGAAGTGTGGCTGTTACAGGATTTTCCATTCTGGTTTATCTAGTCCCTTTTGACACATAAAAAAGGAAAGATCCAGATCTTCAGTTTAACTCAAAAAAAGCTCTTAGGAAATCTTGGTTTACACAACATATAATTAACATATGGAATCAGCCCTGGATATTCCTGACAGGTTTAGACTAGCTCTGCACACAATGGTCTAGCAGTGTTTGTTAGCTGTGTCCTTGTGTGATGCTGGGGGAGGAAGGGCTCCAAGACATTCTGTAATGGCAGAATTTAAAGAAAAGTGTTTTGTACAGTTTCTGGAACAGGAAAACTTTGTGAGAGCTATAGCAGCATCTGGAGCCTTCCTGGCTCAGAGCAGGTTTTTCTGCATTTCAAAACAGAGTACGTACATGCACAGAAAGCACTTCCAGTAGTGTTAGATGGAGTAAGGTTTCGTCCAAAGTCTCTTGATTCCCACACTTTGGGATTCGGAAAGCAGCACCCAACTTCACCTGATTTTACAGCATGGATGCCCACACCTGAGCTAATTTCCCACACCTTCTTTATGGCCAGTGGGCAGAAGCGGGTACCCAGTGGGCTCAGCTGTACAGCTGCTGGTGGGATTAACTGTACCCTGGGAGCACCTCTCTTCTCCACTGGCTGCAGAGGGCATTTAGAGGGGAGAAGACGTGTTTGCTTTAGAGGTTTAAAGTGAAGTGAGTGAACCCTATCAAAGTGCCTGCTGACTGCAGCAGGGGAGACATCTGCCCATCCCCGCTCTGAAGGCAGTGCTGCCCTGGATGGGGCACTGGGCAACTAGCAGGTCCTGCTTGGTGTTGGACAGCTGAATCAGTCACCCTTGCAGCTGCTCACCCTGCCCCTTTAGTAGACACAGTTGCCTTGAAGCAAGGATGCGCTCCTCCCATGAATCATCTCCTTGACCACAGATGTTAATGTGTCACTACATGTCTTTAGGATCCCTGTGTAAGCCGTGGCCATGTGCCTAGCGCCCATACAGAGCAGAGCAGTAGCTGGGGGAGGTCCTGCTCGGACACAGAGCTGCTGAGTAGTGAAGAGAAACAGGAAAGGCAAGTTCAAAGGTAGGTGTGACACAAAAGAGAAGGTGAAGGTAGTAACACCAATCCAGCAGCAACAGCAGCTGCCACCTGTGGCAGACATGGCCTCATGCAACCCACCGGTGTCCATTTAACCTCTCACATCAGGACATGCTGTGGCAGCACCGTATCTGCAGCTGCAGACCTGAGCCTGGGAGATGCAGAACATGTCCTGCTCTGGCTGGTGCAAGTGGGCTATCTCAGAGATCCGTGCTTCTAAAATAGGGCGCGATCATTGCGGTTCATCAAATCACAGTCTTAATTTTAAACTCCTTGGTAATATGAAAAGTTACTGTCTGACCCTGCCTTACACCCTAACAGTGCTGCCAAAGGAGAAGGGGAAGAATTAGAATTTTACACAGTGGCATATGAAGGGATTCAGAATTTGTCTAAAATGAAGATTATGAGAACAACAGTTTTATCTGGTCTTTGATCACTTTCACAAGTACAATCCCCTGGAGGTAGTTTGAGAGGGCTCATACTGTGAGCTGGGGTTTTTGTAATCACCAGTGGCTGTACGTGCTTGCCAGTCCAATTCATGCATTTTTCCAGTCTGTTTAATGGTACAATTAAATTGCTGTTCCCACATTGTAAGAGATACTTCACAGGTTTCTTGGGAGAGGACATCAAGCTTCAAGGCTAACTTTTTTTCTCAAAGAACAATAATTTTTCCAATTTTAATTCTTAAACCATTTGATTTGATAATTACCCACAGAGGATGAAAATCGATTCAGACAAATCTTGGGTAACAGCCCTTCACAGAGACAGCTTGTGCTCTTCCTCCTCTGTGTGCAGCTGCAGGTCAGTGAGGCGTTACCTGTGCTGCCGCTGCTGCCCTGAAGCTCCAGGCCCCTTTGGTAAGAGCCACTGTGGCTTCATGAATCCTGGGGAAGTTTACTTGCAGCTTCAGAATTGGCCTGGGGGCTTGGGGTTGATTCCATTTTTGTGTTCAGGTATTCCCCAAATTGAAAGCCAGCAATGGAAAGGAGAAAATCTCTGATGAAAGAAAAATCCATACATCAAGGAACTTCGTATTTCACAATGCTTAAGTGGTGAAAGCGTCTCTCGGAGAGAGGCACGTCTGTATGTACCTATTGCCTAGAGGTATTTCCAGGTAGAAGTTCAGATCCCCATGACCAGCCCTAAACCAGCCTTTCCTCATGCTCACCGCTTGCTAGCACTGCAGAAACAAGCAACCAGAAGCTCTTCAATTTTAACCACCACCTTATTTACATCTGCTTTAAAGATGGTGTAGATAAAATCTCTGAGGCCCTGGGATAAACTCAGTGGAGAAAGTAAGGCTGACACAGGTCCCATGTCACTGCTACTGAAGGTGGCCCATGCTTAGTGTCACAAGGTAGGACCTGTACTGCTGCACAGCTCATCCACCTGGGCCATTGACATTGCTGCACCTTGTTGCAACCAAGAATTGCTCATCCTTCTTTAAACAGAGAAGAAAACTTTGAGAGAAGGAAAGCAAAATTAGGGATATTTTTTTTTTGTCATTGCCAGAGCTGAGGCCTTTTCCATCCATGCAGAGAGAAACTGTAACGGAAATGATGAGAGGCTGGTGGTGAGAAATAACCTGGAGAGAAAGACATCATTTAGTAGTTTGGAGTGTCCAGCCAATGTTGGTGAATGAGAGAGATTTGTTTGGTAACTCATTTCTCATTAAAACTGACAGATTTTTTTCTTAGCAGAACAGATGAGAATGGAAATGTTTCACATAATGACAGATTTCACTGAGATACGACAGAATTATTAAGCACTTGAGATCTTTTTCAACTTGACATGAATCCCATAAAATATCAAAACACCAGCAGCTAAACAAAGGACTTCAATAAGCTTGGTTTTGATATTTCTGTTATGTTCCAGTTTGGAATGAAAGGAGATTTGAAGTAATCAACTTTCCCAAGAAAACGTGACTTCTGAGACCCACACAGCTCTAAGCATCCTTGCATAAGCCTCAGGAAGCCCAGTGACCCCCATTGACAGGCAAGTCTCCTCCTGTACTCAGTGATGCTGCAGCCATTCCAGCACTCTTGCCACAAGGGGAATTCTCATTTGCATCCTATCAGATGCTCAGGGTTGTCTTCCGAGGCAGCAGCACCACTTGCCAGCACCATCTTTTCGTAAGTACTTTCTTAAGCACACTGATGGAAATGCAGAGGTCTGCACTGGTGCTCCAGTAGCCTGGGCACATCTCTGACAAGTGGATGGCCTTACCTTCATCTTTCAAGGGAGGAAACAAAGGCTGGCCTTGGCACATACGAACTATTTTCTATTGAAGTGAACATAGATGTTGTAGAAATGAGAGAGTTCTCATTAAAAGGGTTCTCTCTTCCCTTGCACTAGCACATTGATTTCTATTCTTGCAGCAAAGCTGAGTTTCGTTTGCAGAGGGCTGTCCTGAACAGAAGCAGATGTCAGACTATGAACTATGGGCAGCAAATACACAATATACTAAACTGCTCAGGCATCAGTGGCTCTTGACATCTGTTTTCAGATGGGAGTGTGTACCCCTGGGATGAGTTGTGCACTGCTGGGTGATACCCACCTCTCTGATTCATACACCTGAGAGCTGGAAAGCACAGATAGCAGCCATCTTCAGCTGCTCCACAATATACATCTCTTCTGGCACCAGACTTGCAGTCTGCTGAGCTGTTCGAGCTAAATGGGAGCAGTAGGAACACAATAATGTTGGCTGAAAACAAAAGCTGAAGCAAGGGGATTTTCAGAGTAACTTTAGTGCCTGAAGACTACTACAGTCCTTTTATGCAGACAAGGGTGATGCGCGTGTCTGGAAATTGGTGTGTGTCAGAAATTGGTGCGTGTCAGAAACGCGTGTGACAGAGCACTGGAACAGGCTGCCCAGAGAGGTTGTAGAGTCTCCTTCGCTGGAGACATTCAAAACCCACCTGGATGCGTTCCTGTGGGATGTACTCTAGGTGACCCTGCTCTGTCAGGGGGGTTGGACTAGATGATCTTTCAAGGTCCCTTCCAACCCCTAGGATTCTGTGATTCTGTGAAATTACTCTGGTTGTGACAGAGAGAAGAAATTTCCGTTTAAGCAGCGGACTGTTCTCTTTAAGCATTGCAGAAGCTTTCGGATACTGTCTTTGGGAAGGGTGGACGGGCCCGATGGAGGGACAGAGGAGCTCTTCCATAGCATCACGCCCTTTGAAGCTGCATGATGGCAAGCAGCTGCTGTGAATGCCTCTTCCAAGCAGTCTGCGCCTCCCAGTCAGCACAGGAACCATGGTAGGGGTGGCACAGCCAGGCTGCTGCAGAGGCCATCACACAAGAGGAGCAGTGAACAGGAAAAAAGCTAGAGCTAGTGGGGAGATGTTGGGACATTCTGGGGTTAGAAGAGGCTCTAGAAAGGGCAGGCTTAGTGAATGAGCACAGCTGACATGCCATGACAGGAACGCCATCGGCTTTTGCTCTCCAAGGTGTGGTGCTGTAGGGTGTTTCAGTCAAGATCCTGTGTACACATGGGATAAAACATCTTTAGCAACAATGATGGATACTGGGGTGCCCTGAAAAGTGCTGGGGAAAAACCTGTCACTGCTTTAATTATATTCAAACACACAGAGCTAGAGTGAATAGGGATGAGTGAATGACCCTGAGCAGGTCAGCAAATAATTAACTGGTTTGCTATAAAAGGGAAGGGTAACACTCATTTTCTTCCACATGACCTGTTTAGACCAGTCCTTCTTAGGAAGAAGAACTTTTATTCATTTAGGTATAAGAAAGCATAGCTCTGCTCTCAGGTCCTTGCCACTACATGCTAGTGGGAGAGCAGAAATGGAAGAAAGCCTGGGATGATACAGGAAACATTATTTCAAAAGAAGACACCTTAGGACAGCACTAGGAAAACAAGGAAAATAAAACCCTTCTAAAGTTGACTAAGCTTCAGCATGCCTGAGCAGCAGAGTGAGAAGTGAGTTAGTGTAAAAATATTCAACGAATCATTTAAATTTGAATTGAAGGAACTCAATTGCTCCATTGTGAATTTCAAGTGGAGAAAGAATTCCTTGAGGAAATACATAAAAACTAGTTATTGATATAACATGAATATCTTCCCATGAAGGTTAAAGAGTGTTAAATATGTCTGTAAAACCAAGAGGGTATCAAAGGATTGTCTCATTTACATAAACACTCTGTAGAGAATCCAGAAATACCATCCCCAAGAGTTAATTCTACAGGTTTGTATGGGAAGTCAATCACAGAATCACAGAATCCTAGGGGTTGGAAGGGACCTCGAAAGATCATCTAGTCCAACCCCCCTGCCAGAGCAGGGCACACAGGAACGCATCCAGGCGGGTTTTGAATGTCTCCAGCGAAGGAGACTCCACAACCTCTCTGGGCAGCCTGTTCCAGTGCTCCGTCACTCGCACAGGAAAGAAGTTCTTCCTAATATTCACATGGAACCTCCTGTGCTCCAGTTTGCAACCATTGCCCCTTGTCCTATCATCGGTCATCACTGAAAAAAGCTTGGCTCCATCGTCCTGACACTCACCCTTTACATATTTGTAAACATGGATGAGGTCACCCCTCAGCCTCCTTTTCTCCAAGCTAAAGAGACCCAGCTCCCTCAGCCTTTCCTCATAAGGGAGATGTTCCACTTCCTTAATCATCTTAGTGGCTCTGCGCTGGACTCTCTCAAGCAGTTCCCTGTCCTTCTTGAACTGTGGGGCCCAGAACTGGACACAGGACTCCAGATGTGGCCTCAACAAGGCAGAATAGAGGGGGACGAGAACCTCTCTCGACCTACTAACCCCCCCCTTTCTAATGCACCCCAGGATGCCATTGGCCTTCTTGGCCACAAGGGCACATGCTCCTCCAAAGAGCAGGAGGCAGAGCTGGATAGAGCCTGATGCCCTGGGTCTGCTCCAAGCCTTTCAGCAATACTTGGCTAGACACATAGGTGCACAGTTACATGGCTAATTACTTCCATTCCATATGGAAATTAAGAGAGGGGAAAATGATCATTATTATCCATTTGAGCACATGGTTACCTGATTTCAGTGTGTGGCTGCAGTAGTCCGTGTGCAATTGCACTCTCAGTTAAACAGTGTCTGGCTTTCTGTACAGTTCAGGCTTAAAGTGATATCCTAATACCACTCTTAATAACGAGGTCAGGGTGCTAAGAGATTCTGCCTGGTAGCTGTATGTCAGACACTGTCAAAACCTGCTAGGGCTGAAAATATATTGACCAAACTCTCTTTCAATTGATCGGTACTTGCTGTACTTGATCTGCTCTTGCCCAGAAGAGACCAAGAGAGGCTTTGAAAAAACAGGCTAATTCAGGAATTATATTTGGAAGGGCAATAAAGGCAGCAGTGCTTCCAGATCTTAGGGTTAAATTTTGGGATTTCAGGGGGTTGGTGTGTTTTGGGGGGATTTATTTCAAGATTTATGTTATTTGGAGTATCTTAAAGTCCATCTCTGTGGATTCCCCTGATAAGGTGGACTCTGAGTGGGGGAAGTCCCTGGCTCCATGCTAAGGACAGGGAGAGGCAGTCACACCTGGCAGTAAGCAGCAATCTGAAGGATGTCTTCCAGTTTCCATCCCTCCACTTGGCTTTTACATTTTAAGAGAAAGGTTCTCGGCCTCACAGGTGTCAGGAAGATCTTGACAGCCAGGGATGCTAAAGGGCTCAGAAACAAAGAGCAAAAAAACCCTGTACTGTGTTTGGGTTAGCTCTGTTGGGATGTTGTTGCCTTTAAGGTCACCATGGGAGTGAGTCCAAGACAATCTGTGAGACTGAAAGGGGCCAGATCAGAGATGGATGCTGTGGTATATGCACTCCTTCATCTTCACCCTCCTCCTCATGCCAGGTTCAATCTGATTGTGCAGGCTCCCTAGGAGTGCAGCAGACTTGAAGCAAGATGTCCTATTCCACTGATAAGAAAAGACCATTTCAAAAGAGCATTTGCAAGTTAGGCTTGATAGTGGACTCACTTCCTTGACAGCCCCAAATATGTTTCATCACCTGATCTTAACAGAAGTCAAAATTCACCTTGAATTCACTGATTAAGCTGAAGCCTGCATCTTATGGCAGTGTTTTAACCTGTGTCCCAGTAACACACAGCATCCAGCTATCAGTGTGTTGTCATCACACTGCATTCACAGCACTGGGTGACTTGCAGTGAAGGAGAACCACTAAAAGATCTTCTTTGCTAGAGGGAGTGCTGGGACTACCCCACCAGCAGCTGAAGTAACACATCTTGTGGCAGAAGTCCCTCCTTCCCCTAGGGAAATGCAGCTAAGCTGGTTCTTGAAATGACAGCACATCTTCAAGGTGAAGCTGACCTGAGCTCAAAGCAGTGTCCATGCAGCCACATACCTTTTCTGCCATGTTTGGTGCCCCTTTCAAGTGAGGCCAGTTAGGCAGACCCATAAACATGGGTGCCACTTCCCCATGCCTGAGAAGTCACTAGCTCCACAGTGGTGATGTTGACCAAGTCACCTGCACATGGTTTGTTACTCCTCCAGTGTCTGCCCTTAATTACCCATCCGTGCCCAGAAGGGCAGGCAAACTCTCCCACAGCTTGCAGGAAATAATTACAGAGCAGCTCACCTTCCTGCAGCATAAAGCTGTTCCTGATACGTCCCAGAGGCACCAGCAGCATTACTCATGGTGGGTGACGTTTCCCAGTGTGATTCTCACACCCTGGCTTGGCCATTCAGTCTGCTCCCATCTGGGGCTGGTCAAGTCCAGGACAGCATGTCAACACTGGGGAGCTGGAGAGGAAGGGGAGGAGTAGATGTGGCTCCAGCTGTGGGAAGCAGCCCATCAAGAAAGGCTTGTTTAAGACATGGCAGGTTAACTTGCCCCAGGAATGAGCTGCTTCTGTAAATTAAACAGCTCCTCATGAGTCAGGAGCCCAGCCCTTACATTAGAGCTGTGTATTTTCAGAAATTGCTGAAAAAATAGCAGGTGCTTTGAAGAAGTTGTTTCACACTCATGTGGCCCCACTTCCCATTTACTTGGCTGGTTCCTGTGCTGCCTCCACAGCTCAGCAGTTCCATACATGGAGCAGCTGGAGGTAGTCCAGCATGGTGCTGTCCTGGAAGAGGTGCCCTCCTACCCTGATACTCCCCCAATAAGGGAGTGAGAGGCAAAGGCTGGTGATCTCCCAAACCAGCTTTGCTGAAGAGATGCCTTCTTAGCAGCTCCACCTGCAATACTCTTCCTTCTCTTAACCAGGAGATGCCTCGAGTCTCCCTCGTTGCTCTGCAGAAGCAGATGCAGGTCTCTGGTGGAGGCACAGCAGCCTCAGAAAGTCTATTTACCTGTTTATGGTGATGCCTTGAGACATAGCACCTGCCTTCAAGGGGTTGACCTTGCAGCTGTGGCAGAGAGAGTGATTGTGTGTTGTCCTTGTCTGATGATACGTGGTGGTAGCATGCAGCTGAGGGTCTGCCCTCACCCCAGCCCATGGGCAAGCTGGAAGAAGCTAGGGAGTGGGGCCTTCATCTTTCACTTGCCTCTAGCCCTGCTCTGTGAAAAGAGGTGAAACCCCTCCAGTGGAATCTGTGGCCACCATCTCTCTCACAAGGCACCATGAGGGCTCTTTTGGTTTGGGCAGCTTAGCACAACAAACACTGCAATGAGTGGAGTAGCCCATAGCCCATTGCCCCCCTGGAGGCTCATTCATGGTTGACCCTGTGGCGCTGCGAGCTGATGCCCACTCAGTGATGAGCTCAGCAGGCTTTTTGGGGCTGGGGTAGTTTGGCTGAGCACTGAGTTGTTTAAGATATCCTTAGCTGCCTCACCAGTCACTGCTCACGATGTGGTTGCAGAAGATGCCAACTACACCGCAATCTTTTCAGAGAGAAGCAAGACCTTGAGAGAAAGCTGGGAGAAAAGGCAGGGAGAAGGTAGCGGAAGGCAAGACCCACATTCTGGATGGTTTGGAGTGTTTAACCAAAAACTGAAATCAGTTTATGGGTCATCTGTGTACCTCTCTCCAGACTATTGAGATATGTCAGGCACAGCTCAGAACTCCATTCATCACAGGGTCCCAGACTGTTGACTTGGCATCTGTAAGGAAAAATCTTGCTCCATCCAATCTGCTGGTGCTGTGGTATCAATATTGAGTCACACATTTGCCCCTAAAAGGGTGGTTGGTGACAAACCTTATCTCTATCTTTTACCCACCTGGTCAGGTTGCTTGCTTCCCAACCTGTCCCCCATTTCTCTCACTGTACTAGGACAAGGTGACATCAGTAATTCAGGGTTTTTTATTGCTAACATTGGTTGATTTTTGTGTACCAGGCTGAGGTGGGATCTGACTCCTCTGAACCATTAAGACCATGAGTTTCTCTATAATACCAGCACCCAAAAGGAGTAAAAGCCTGGAAAGGAATACCAGGCAATGCATCCACTGCCAGCATTTGCCAAGAGAGCCAGATCAGTCTTTCTCCTCTGCATGCTTTTGAGGTCCCTTTCCTAAAAATGGCATCCACAGACAATAAGTTGTATGGAGACACTGCTGGAAATGATCACATATGACTGAGAATGCTGAAACTAAATTTATAATACTCAGCTGCTGTAATCTGCAAACAGTGCTAAGTGCTAGAAAGGAAGCATCCACCTTCCTGAAGTGTTTTCAAGTTCATATGATCAAGAGAGTCACTTGTCACAGCCAAAGCAGGTGCACACTTCTTCTCAATCCCTAGGAAGTCACAGTAAGGATATCACCATGTAGATCTTTAAGAAAGATTATAAAACATAATTTGAAAAATAACTATTAAGTTTTCTAGCCTAGTTACCCATCCATCCCTTATAAGTGTGAAGTGAATTATTTGCATGGGGAAGACCAAAGGTTTAACGTGTGGTTTTTAACTAAAAACAGCAATAGAGGCATGACAAAAAGCACGCTGCCAACATAAAATTCTTGCTTAACTGCTTCAGTAAAGGGAAACAAGGCTACAAATTACTTCGAGAGCTGTATTTTTCCTTTCGGCTTTATAACTACAGCCCAGTTTTCAGAGCATTAAAAAAATGTCCTGCCTGCAGATGAGTTTTTATTATTTTTAAACACTGATTGAAAATGTAAGTGAAGATATGCAATTGGTGTGCCATCAACCTTGGGGACGAGCAGCTCCATGCACAGGTGTTGCAGAGACTCTTTGTAAATCAGCGTTGCTACCCCTGGGTTAAACGATTCCACAGAGGGCACTCCTTGACAAGGTGTTTCATCCTACTGCAGGATTTCCCAGAAGGTTTGGGACACAGCAGGACAAGGAAAAGCAGGTGCTGCTCCCAAAGCAGGGCTGCCGCATGCCTGGGGCAGTGCTGCATGCTGTGCATCAGCCTGTGATGGTGGGATAAAAAACGGGGCAGAGGAGGACAGCAGCAGCTCCAGTACACAAAGAGGCTACAGGAAAGCTGGAGAGGGATTTTTTACAAGGGTGTATAGTGATAGGACAAGGGGGAACTGATTCAAGCTGAAAGAGGGAAGATTTAGATTGGATATTAGAAGGAAATTCTTTGCTGTGAGGGTGGTGAGACACTGGCACAGGTTGCCTGGGGAAGCTGTGGCTGCCCCCTCCCTGGCAGTGTTCAAGGCCAGGTTGGATGGGGCTTGGAGCAACCTGGTCTAGTGGGAAGTACCCGTGGCAGGGGCATTGGAACTAGGTGACCTTTAAAGTCCCTTCGAACCCAAACCATGATATGATTCTATGAAATCTCTGCTTGGCTGATTTGTGTCCACAGATACCTACTTATCCTACATAGGATGTGTGGTGATGCCCTCTGACTTTATTTTGCATGCAGGTCCCTCTGCTTGGTGCTCAAGGTTGTGAACCATGCTGATGCTCTCCAGGTCTGGGAACAAACTCCCTGGGTGAGCATTCCTGTGGGGAAAAGCTCACATCCCCTAGCATAAGGATGCATCCCAAAGGAGGCAGCACCCGAGAGGCATCCTTGCCTGCAGAGCCTCCCTCCTCTGCTGTGGGGCACATGGTGAATCCTCAAACCCCCTGATTTCATGTGCCAGGGAGGTTTAACTTCAAATAATTTTCAAGCTGTTTCTTTTCCTGCAGAAATTTTCTTTTCGTAGAATCACAGAATCATCGGGGTTGGAAGATGTGCTGGTTTTGCAAACGGCCAGGGCAAGCCACAAACCAGACAGAATTTGTTTCTATCACTCCCCCCCCCAAAAATTAGAAGGGGTGCAAGGAAGAACAGGCTCCGGTTGGAAATTAAAAACTTATAACAAATTTAATGGCACAGGGAGAAAGAGTAACAGGTGGGGAAAAGGAAAATATATACAAAATATACAACCCGAGCTCAGATGACCGGCGTTACAGGCTGATGAAAGGTCCTTTACTGCAAAGCCGATGGGAAGAAAAGAGTCCAAAACCCAGCACTCGGTGCAGTTGGAATGCTGGAATGCTGCAGACCACGTGGCGAAGCTGGTAGCCAAAGCTGGGCCTCTTCTCTGGTCTCCACGTGGCGAGCTTGCAGGCAGGGAAGTGCAGGAGCGAGGCAGGAGGAGACTGAAGCTGGAGAGACCACGAGGGCAGGAGGCAAAAAGGGACTCCCCCCNACCTGATACCTGATACCTGGCACCCAGACCCCTTTCACAACAGGGGCCTAAACTCCATCCCTCATTCACTGGGTGCCTGGCAGCAAAAGCCAATAAGATTTTTGCCTGCCCCTTTCAAACTATAACAGAAGAGACCTTCAAGATCATCCAGTCCAACCGCCTACCTACATCCCCACTAAACCGTATCACCCAGCACCACATCCAGGCACATCTTGAACACTTCCAGGGACAGTGACTCCACCACCTCCTTGGGCAACCTAGTCCAATACCCAATCACCCTTACAGTGAAGAGATTTTTCCTAATGTCCAATCTGAATCTCCCCTGCTGCAATTTAAAGCAGTTTCCTCCCATCCTTTCACTATGGGCACGGCAGAAGAGACTGACCCCCATCTCACTACAACCTCCTTTCAGGTAGTTGTAGAGAGCGATGAGGTGCCCCCTGAGCCTCCTCTTCTCCAGACTGAACAACCCCAGCTCCCTCAGCTGTTCCTCATACGATATTTTCTAGTCACTTCACCAGCTTTGTTGCCCTTCTAATTTTGGCACACATCCTTGTGTTCAGCGTATTTGCTTCATAACGGCTCCTGCGGTCTGTACTCCCAGGACTCTGTCAGAAAGATTTAGCTCAATGCTCAGTTTGAGTGGTCTGCTCCAGATCTCCTATCTTCAGATGGGACTTGGCAAAAAAACTTCCTCTGTGAAATAAAGGATTCAGACTCTCAACCTGCAAGAGAGACTTCCTGAAAGACTCTTTTATGTGGAGCCAAAGAAACTAGAGAGTGTCAGAGTTTTAAAAACAAAATACTGCTGTCAGAAAGGTATACAGACTTCATACAGGAGGGACCCTTCACAAGTTGGCAGCCTTTGATTTCAGCTTTTATTTAAAAGATTTGTCTTCAGACCAAAAAAATGACACCTTTTATGAGTAATAAAGCACAAAGAATTCTTTTTTTTTCTGGATGAAACTACCATTCAATATGGAATAAGATGGCTGTTTTATTGAAAAGCGAATCTCATATTTCTCCCTGGGAAAATAACACATCATCCAGCTCACCAGTTTGCAGATGTCTGAAAGAGGAGGGTGTTGGTGCTGCCGAGGCTGGGATTAGCTCTTGAGTCACAGGCCAGTCCAAGGGAATACGGTTCGTGTCTTTGGCTACAGTACTTATCTGAGATGATGGGACAGACACTGATGGTGAGTATCATTGCTGGGAATCAGGGGTTGTTAAGAAGTTTTGCTTTCTAAGTATCTATTAAGCATTCAGCTTTTAACAAAGGTTTTTCACTGCTTGCATGTGTAATATAATTAGGTGTATAAAGTTACATTTGAATGTTTTGATTTATTCTTGCATATTTTACACTGATGTTTGAATGTGAGTAATGCGCAGCAGGAAGCCTCACCTGTTTTTGTCCAACTTGGTTCTTGGGGTCCCCCTTTTTCACTCCCCGCTCAGCCACCAGCAGGCCTGGCTCCCACCAGGCAGACAGCAGGCAGCCCCATGGGAGCAGCCCCCAGGGCCAGCTCGGCTTTGCCCCCCCTGGGGCTACTTGGGCTTTTGGATACAGCTAATAATTGTGGAAGGCGCTTCCTCTGAGGGAAGGTGCCAGTAGGGTAGAACAGCTCCTGGGCTCCCGAGGGGTCTTCTGCTGCTCTCTTAAATACACAGGGATTATGCATTCCCACTGATACTCGGTCCACTGCATGCCCTTAAAGACCAGATTTCTCTGAAACACAAAGCACTCCCCACTCCTGTAGTCTTCTCTAAGTTTTTTTAGCAGTATTAGACCCAGGAAGTTTCTGGTGTCAGTGCTGCTTGGGAGCCAGGCAAATCCATCTGCAGTGCTCAGCACACACAGGATCTGCAAAGGTAAAGCTGTCAGCTCAGACACATGCTGGCAGCAGTGCCCTGAGTGTGCACAGTCCATGTGCCCTGCCTTCTTTTCTGTAAACTAATTGCAGGATGCAGCATCCCTTTTGCTGTCTTCCATCAACTGAAGTCCTCATGTCACCCACTCGCACCAAGGCAGCACCCTGTTCTGGTGCGTGGGCAGGTGAAAGCTGTGGTCTGTAAGGGGGTGAGGCAAATACCTGGGTCTGTTTTTCTTAGCACATTGTTTGCTTAATATGGTGTGAAAGCAGGCACAAAAATATTTCTGAAGATGCATGTTCTCAAAGTGTTCCCAGAAGTACCTCAACTGCAGCTGTCAGTAAGGGATGTAAAGAAATCTCTCATTTCTGCACATTTTAAACCATTTGCCATGTCTTTCCCATTAAAAAAAAAAAGGCAGTGAGCTAACAGGCAGAGGGAGAAGTTCCTGATGGCAGCAGCAGGTTTGAAGTCACATCTGAAACTTGTAGTCATTGGAAAACCCTAAAAGAGAGCAGGAAGGATGGGGAAGTGGGGTTGCTCCACCAGGGAGAAGCTGTGCAGGAGCTGCCATGAGCACCTCACGTCTCTCTGGCACTCACTGGGGGGCTGGTGGTGCCAGCACCCCGCAGACCAGCCTGACACGTATTCAGGCCAAGGCTTCTGGTAGCCTTCACCTAACACCATGGCAGTCCATGCTGTGGATCAGTGAAAGATTTATGTAGGCATCACAGATCGAATGCCTTGTGCAAAGCGCTTGCAAAAGGGGGAAAACCACAGAGAACAATTACAGCACTCCTTAACTGACACATGTCCTTGGAGGCTGTGGCACACAGCAGCAAAGCAGCAAGGAGGGGAAGGCTGCAGGAGCCACAGTTTTGCAGCAGGTTGGCAGCAGCCCACCGCCAGGTACTTGTTTCCCCTCTTCCAAGGCAGTGATGAACAGGACCTGGGAATGGGAATCCCCACAAGTTTCAAGAGGAGACCACGGTTATAAGCTTGAGTGGAGACCTGGGCTTTGCCCATGGGGATTTCTGCCTGGGAGTGGAGAAAGGCAGCTTGCATTCCCTCTGTGCTGGTGTGCCAGGGCAGGAGAGAGGGGGATAGCGTGGGCAGCTATATATGTGCATGAAACCAGACCCAGGTCTGCTCCTAATGACCCATGGCTCTGCTGCCCAGCCATCGCACACGTCCTTCCACCATGCCCCAAGGCACCCACCATGTCCCAAAGCCATAGTCTGCCCTGGTCCATGGATAGGAGTGGGAGGCTGTGGTTGTGCAGGAACTGGACTGCGCTTCCCATGACAACTGTGGAGCTGTCCCAGTCCCTGATGTCACAAGGTGCCTGCTGCAGGAACGCCCACAGCTCTGCTCACACGCTCGCCTCTGGACAAAACTCTCGCGGCAGGCTTTTTCCCCCCTGCAACTGCAGGCTGCCATGGCCACACTCCTACCCTGACACAGTCTGCAGCACGACAATGTCATCACACCATCACCTTTGGGAAGAAGCCGAGCAGGAACTGAGGCAGGTGGAGAGAGAGATAGAGAGAGAGATGAGGCTGCTGGACCTGCACCTGCAGCAGCTCCGTGAGGTGCTGCCCGTGTCCCACCCGTGCCGCCTGGCCCCACGCCCCTGCTGCCTGCACTCCTGGCAGAGAGGGGCCCTCACCTCAAGGCTGGATGCAGAGCAAGAACTGGGAAGGTAACAGATATTTGCCCACTTTCTACAGGCATTGACACCCTTTAAGACAAGATGAAGGGAGGTTTGGCACCAGTATCAGGAGCAAAGGTGGAAACAGATAAGCAGGATGGGAGAGAAATACCCAGTTTTGGAGAATTTAGTTGAAAGGGGAAAGGTAAGGTATGGCTTGTGCAGCCAGGCAGCTCAAGTGGAGCCACGCAGGCAGCTCCTACACCAGAAAGGGTTTGGACCGTGACTCTGTGACATTAAACATCTCGCAAACTGCATCTAAGCTAAAGTACACTAGATTTGAAGGTGTTCAGCTGTGGAACAAGTCCATCTTTGACATAAATTGAGTTTGAGTCTGTTAAACATGTCATTATCTTCATTAGTAGCCAAAAAATGTGCCCGTATGCTGGGGATACAGCACTGACACACTACAGGCATGTGTCCATATTGTCCCACCTCACACAGCAGGAGCAATAAGTGTTAGGATTTCTATATCTCCATTTTGACCAGCAGTGGGATGACTTTATTTTGTTAATGGAGTTCAAGAATTACTCTAACAGAGATAGAACACAAAGGAAGCCCTACAGGAAGGGAGTTGTTGAATGATAAAACTGTACCATTTGGGTTAAGGCATAAACAAACATTGAGAGACCAGAAGGGCTAAGAAGTCCCTTGGTTTTCAGCAGCAGTGAGAGTCTCTTGTTGCACTGGTGGCTTTAGTATTTTCTCCTCAAGCTCAAGCTTCTGTTTGAGTTCTCTTGTGTTGGGCTTGGAGATAATGACACCTTCATCTTGGCAATTAAACCCTTGGTATTTTTGTTACTTGTAGAGCACCAAGTATCATCCCACTGTCTGCCATGTGCATTATCTCCTGAATGCAATAAAGTCAGAGGGAAGAGGAAGAAAGCCTGACCCCAGGTTAATTTTACACTTTCTTCAGCAAAACCAAAAGTTGCTGTGAGGTTACTTTAAACTTAGCCAGTAGCTGCAGCTCACACAGGGCCATCGAGTAGCAGATTTCAGATCCCCCATGCTACAGGACTGGTGTCTGCATCCAGATTTCCATCAATCCATTAGTTACCAGAGCTGGGCAGGCACAGTGTCCCCTTGCAGAAGGATTGCACACCAAAATCCCAGAGAAGGAATGGAAATTCAGTCTGAATGAAAGCTGGGGGATCTCAGGATAGGCTGTGGGATGCCAGGATTTCAGCCCATCACACTGGGGAAGCCAGCCATCCCCTTCCCACAAAAAATGCTGTGAAGGACCAACTTTTCTCAGTATACTTGTTTATCCTCCAACCAGCAATGTAAAAAGAGCAAGGGGACAGCTCTCACAGAACACAGAAAATGTACTCACAAATCACCACACCAGGGTGAATCACTGCAGGCTTTATGTAGGAATGCTGAAATGGGTGTACCTTGCTAACAAACCACTCGTTAGGGATTTCTCACCTTATTGGTCATGCCCGTTCCCTTATTGCTTGCCCTATTTCCTCTTCCATCACACCCATTATCTTGTTAATTTGGTGCCCTGTGTTCAATTTAGCTATTAGAATTGAGGTGACTCTCCCATTGTCTACTTTACAAACAGTTTGAATAAGAGCCAGCCTCCTGGTTGAGCAGAGTTGCTGTTTGACAGTATTAGAAATCTCTTCAATGGCTCAGTGAGCCTCCAGCCCAGCTCTGCAGGAGCATTTTGGGGTTTTTTGCCAGATGTGTCTCCTATGCACTGATTGCTTTAAACAAAGCTCCTAACTGGGAAATGTGATCTATTGTGACTATCCATTTAAAATGTAGAACGGGGCATAAGATGGACACACATGTCTCAGTGGGCACATGTGAAAGAGGAGGGCTGGCTACTCTGTATTTAGGTGAAAGGACTTTTCAGCTCAACAGTTGCCCCATCCCAAGAGGGACACTGAAGTACTCCTGACTGCTGTGGTGTGCAAATGGGAGTTCCTTCTCATGGTGCAGACACCACCCCAAGTGCTGTGCATCAGTGTTGCGAGAACAGGGGCAAGGAAGAAAGGAGATAAAGAGGGTCAAGAGGTAAAAAGATAAGAGGAGTCTGTGAGGTGGCTGGAGAAGGCTCTCCTGTTGAGTCACAAGGTCCAGACTGGACCCCCTTGCTTTCTAAACTCCTTCTCAGAGAGGAATCTGGGTGCAGCTGGATCCAATCCTAGTCCCAGACTTGGTCAAGGGTTTATAACTAAAGGATTATGTGTGTGTGTAGCCACCTATCAGAGTCAACGTTTGTCTGTTCCAGAGTCTCACAATAGACTTGCACCAAAACAGATTCACCAACCTTGTAAAGAAAAGGGAATTTATTACGGCAACAGATATATAACAATTTTTAAATTTCCGGTGATAAATACTTACTGCAAAAGCACTAGTAGCAATAGCAAAGATAACACAACAACTCTGAGATACTTACACCCAGAGGGTGAAAGATGTGGGGCTTACCCAGCAGGAGTCCCACCCTGAGGGGAGGAAGAGAACACAGTCATCGACTGGTCCTCCATCTTTTTGTTCTTCTCTCCCTCTCCAAGGCTCTTCTCTCCCATCTTTTATCGCCAAAGCTAGGAGGGTCCCACCCTCCGGTGACATGTAGTATGATTTGGGTGGAGAGATGAGTGCTATAGTCATACTATGTACACTATAAATCTTGATGAGCATATACAGGGGTGTCAACTTTAATATGTATTTTG
The DNA here is from genome assembly GCA_013398125.1 of Aegotheles bennettii. NCBI lineage: Eukaryota > Metazoa > Chordata > Aves > Caprimulgiformes > Aegothelidae > Aegotheles > Aegotheles bennettii. The sequence goes on from VZRW01001397.1 coordinate 195,989, forward strand.
CAGGTAATGAAGGAAAGGTTGCCTTCAGACAACATAGCCCCTTGGAGGAATAAAGAACTCCATTCATGTTATCTTGTTGCTCAGAGCAAGGGTCCTTTGTCTACACCAAGGCCTTGCCTGGGGTATATCTGGTGCCAAAACGAGGGGCTAATAGCTCCTCGGGGTAGCACAAGAGTTGGCAAAATGGTCCATTAAGGGTTCTTTGTGTGCAAGGGGGTCCTGTTTTTTCCTCAAATTCCACAGTCAGCACAAAGATGGATCCAATAGGTTGCTTTTTACTTCTCTTGTCCTTAAGGTTGTCCACCCACCCATCTGTGAGTTGAACTGAAAGGCTGTCCTCTTGTTTTCATTCCAGGGTGCAAAGAAGACATAGCAGGAGGTCCAACTCCTCCCATGATCACAAGCTTTTGGCTTCGATAGATGTGAAGGGTTTTGACCCCGAGGAAGTCACTGTAACAGTGAAAGATGGGAAGGTGAAGGTGTTAGCAGAGCATGAAGAGAAGCACACCACTGCAAGAGGGACGGAATATAGCTACAGAAACATCACGAGGGAAATCAGCCTGCCACCAGGGGTGAAGGAGGACGAGGTGACCTACTCGCTGGAACAGAATAGTGTTGTGGAGATCAAAAAGGCAGACAAGTGCCACCCTTGTCTCTTGAGCCGCTGAGCCGCAGCAGGGAGCAGCACCCAGGCACAGTCTTTCCTTTGCTGCATCCCTCCTCCCCATCAGCTTTAGGTCTGTCCCACTAAGCTGCACCTCGGGCCTCTTCTGCAATAAAAGACATCACTGAGTAGATACGTGTGAGTCTCCTTTGGCAAGGAGCAAAGCCGTCCCTGTCCATGCATTCAAAAGGCTCAGAGAAGTCCTCTGCATCGATTTGATGCTGTTTGAACCAGGCTGGAGAAGTCAGCAGCACCTCAGCCTCCTGTCAAGCCAGTTTAGGGCAGCTCACTGCAAGCATCTCCCCAAAATCACCAATGCCATGAAACAGCTCCTTTGGTCAAACAGCAAGCAGTTGAGGATCAGTTTGGTTTGGCAACAACCAGCTAGGCAATTTAACCTTGATGCAAGAAATGCACTGCTTCTGGCATGTTCAGTGTCCAGCTAGGTTCTTAAAACCAGCTGATGACAAATTTTAAGCTTTATGGGATTAGTGTGTAGCTGGTTCAATACAGAATGATAAAAAACCATGGAATGATTTGGGTTGGAAAGGACATTTAAAGGTCATCCAGTCCCACCCCCCTGCCATGGGCAGGGACACCTCCCACTAGACCAGGTTGCTCCAAGCCCCATCCAACCTGGCCTCGAACACTGTCAGGGAGGGGGCAGCCACAGCTTCTCTGGGCAACCTGTGCCAGTGTCTCACCACCCTCAGAGGCAAGAATTTCTTCCTAATATCCATTCTAAATCTGCCGTCTTTCATTTTGAAACCCCTTGCCTTGTCACTACAGGCCTTGGTATAAAGTCTCCACCTTTCTTATAAGTCTCCTTTATATATATTACAAGCCACCTGTGCACAGTTATCCTGACACTGCTGATGTTGGTTGAGGATGTTTAGAAATAGGAGGCTGCAAGGGAGCCTCCTGTGAGAGCAGGTGGCAGGTGGCAGGGACTGGGGATGCTACAGACCCAGGGAATACCGTCTGTTTATGAAGCAACCCACTGAGTAGAAAAACAGAAACCCCTTGGGATAGTCTTCTCACTTTGTAGCTATTTCTACAGAAGCTGTCTAAGCCTGCAGAAGAGAAACACATTTCAACACCTCCTGTCTACCCGTGACTTCAGACTTGCAGAATATATCAGGTCCCACAGCGATCATAGGGCTGGCTATGACTGCACTTATCCTTATTGCTCATCCTTTAACATGTGCTTTTCACACTTTTTTCCTAAATTAGGCTCCTAACACCAAATTACACTCCTGAGCAGCAGGACTTTATTGGCAGATATGACTTCATTCCTGGATTTCAAGATTAGAAGGCATCATCATATCATTTGGGCTAACCTCCTCTTATATTATACCACAAATAAACTGCCCAAAGTCTAACTTCCAGGAAGATATCTAGTCTGTATTTGAAGATTTCAGGAGACAGACCCCTGCACCTCTCTTTATATTTTGCTCCAATTGATAATTTCCTTGTAATTAAAGGTCATGCCTTGTTACTAACACAAGATTGTCTGACATCATCAGGTCAGGTTTGTTTTCTCTGCCTGATGACCAAAGCCCTCAGAAGCTGGCTCAGTAGTAGCTATCTCCTACATTGTAAACAAGTCACTTTTCAATTTTGAAATTCTGGAGTTTCTCATTACCAGACCTGGTTTCCAACTCTTCAAAATTTTTAGCTTGTTCTTGCCCTCTTTTTCAAGTTTTCAGTGCTCTTGGCAAAGCTGACCACCAGGTCTGGGTGCAGTAATTCCCTTGGGTCCACCCCACCAATACAGTGTGATGAGGTAGAAACACAGTGCTGGCTTTTTTATCATCTTCCCAAGATGGCCCCTGTGTCTTCCTGATGCTGCGTTGCAAGGTTTCCTTCCTGGCAGCCATTTCATTCTTAGCCCTGCAGCTTTCTGAAGGCCTCACGTCCCTCCTTTGGAGGCTGCAGCCTGGAGGGTGGCCTGTGCTACTCCTCCTCATGCTGCAGATGTGAAGAAGGTTGGCATGGCAGCCCAGGGGATGTGAGAAACATCCAGGGGGGAAACACAGTTCAGATATTAAAGGAAGATTTAGGGAAAACTGATTGGCTTATATTTTTTCCTACTGATTAGGACTCCTAGTGTTTAAATTCAAAGAGGATTTGCAGGCTGAGGAAAACATCTTAGGAGGCATTCTGAAGAAAATTTCTAATATGTTTTATATCCCATGAAATGCCAGTTGGGGCTGGTAGGTCTTTAAGGTCTTTAAGACCTTTTCCATAATAGAAGCAAATCACTCAAATAGTCACTTAGTTTTGTGAATACTTGCATGCTGTAAGTATCTTGGGACATAGCCAAAAGAATTCTCAAAATCTGTACCCTCCCAATCATAGAATAACAGAGTCTTAGAATCATAGAATGGTTTGGGTTGGAAGCAACCTTAAAGATGATCTAGTTCCAACCCCCCTGCCATGGGCAGAGACACCTCCCACTAGACCAGGTTGCTCCAAGCCCCATCCAACCTGGCCTTGAACACTGACAGGGAGGTGGCAGCCACAGCTTCTCTGGGCAACCTGTGCCAGTGTCTCACCACCCTCACAGGGAAGAATTTCCTTCTAATATCCAATCTGAATCTTCCCTCTTTCAGCTTGAAACTGCTTCCCCTTGTCCTGTCACTCCATGCCCTTGTAAAAAGTCCCTCTCCAGCTTTCCTGTAGCCCCTTCAGGTACTGGAAGGCTGCTATGAGGTGTCCCTGGAGGCTTCTCTTCTCCAGGCTGAACAACCCCAACACTCTCAGCCTGTCTTCATAGGAAAGGTGCTCCAGCCCTCTCATCATCTTTGTAGCCCTCCTCTGGACTCACTCCAACAGCTCCATGTCCTTTTTATGCTAGGGACCCCAGAACTGGACACAGGACTCCAGGTGGGGTCTCACAAGAGCAGAGTAGAAGGGGAGAATTACCTCCCTTGACCTGCTGGTCACGCTTCTTTTGATGCAGCCCAGGATACTGTTGTCCCTCTGGGCCGCAAGCACACACTGCCGGCTCATGTTGAGCTTTTCATCAACGAACACCCCCAAGTCCTTCTCCTTGAGGCTGTTCTCAATCCATTCTCCATCCAGCCTGTATTTGTGCTTTGCCCTGACCCATGTGCAGGACCTTAAACTTGGCCTTGTTGAACTTCATGAGGTTTGCATAGGCCCACCTCTCAAGCCTGTCAAGGTTCCTCTGGATGGCATCCCCTGCCTCCAGTGTGTTGACTGTACCACACAGCTTGGTGTCATGAGCAGACTTGCTGAGGGTGCACCTGAGTCCACTGTCCATGTCACTGAAAAAGGTGTTAAGCAGCGCTGGTCTCAATACCAACCCCTGAGGAACGTCACTCTTCACTGGACATCAAGCCATTGACTACAATTCTTTGAGTGCAACCATCCAGCCAATTCCTTATCCACCAAGTGATCCATCCATCAAGTCCATGCCTATCTAATTAGAGATGAGGATATTGCGCAGGATGGTATCAAATGCTTTGCACAAGTCCAGGTAGATGACATTAGTTGCTCTTCCCTTATCCACCAGCTGTGAAACCCCTTCATAGAAGGCCACCAAATTTGTCAGGCACTATTTGCCCGTAGTGAAGCCATGTTGGCTGTCACCAATCACCTCATTTTCCATTAGCATAGTTTCCAGGAGTTTCCAGGCACAGAGGTGAGACTGACTGGCCTGTAGTTCCCCAGCTCTTCTTTTTTCCCCTTTTTAAAAATAGGGGTTATGTTTCCCCTTTTCCAGTCAACGGGAACTTCACCAGACCACCATGACTTCTCAAATATGATGGGTAGTGGCTTAGCAACTTCATCTGCCAGTGCCCTCAGGACCCAAGGATGTATCTCATGAGGTCCCATGGACTTGTGCACCTTCAGGTTCCTTACATGGTCTCAAATCTGATCTTCCTCTACTGGGGTGGTTCTTCATTCTCCCAGTCCCCACTTTTACCTTCTGTGACTTGGGTGGTGTGACTTGAGCATTTGCCAGAGAAGACTTAGGAAAAAAGTCATTGAGTACCTCAGCCATCTCCATATCCTGAGTGACCAGGTGTACCATTTCCTTCTGGAGAGGGCCCACATTTTCCTTAGCCTTCCTTATATCACTGATATACCTATAGAAGTTCTTCTTATTGCCCTTGATGTCCCTGGCCAGATTTAATTCTACCAGGGCTTTGGCTTTCCTAACCTCATCCCTGGCTGCTCAGACAATTTCTTCATATTCCTCCCAGGCTACTTGTCCTTGCTTCCACTCTCTGTAGGCTTCCTTTTTGTGTTTGAGTGTGTCCAGGAGCTCCTTGTTCATCCATGCAGGCCTCCAGGTGATTTTGCTTAACTTCTTCTTCATTGGGATGCAG
>VZRW01001398.1:2159-21090 GCA_013398125.1 Aegotheles bennettii
TCTGCCCCCCCCCAGGCGACCCCCCGGCCAGTGCCCCACGCGCTGCGGGTGCCGATGGCGGCGAGGCGGAGGAGGACCCCCACAAACGGCGCAAGCAGCTGCTGTCGGTGCTGGTGGGGCTGGGGGCCATGCTGGGCTACGCCTTCCTCAGCGGCATCGTCTCCATCCAGCGCGGCGGCACGGGGCCCGCTGCCCGCCAGCCCATCATCATGGAGCAGGAGGAAGAGGAGGAGGAGGATTGAGGAAGAGCTGTGGGATCATTTCTAGGCTGCTCCCTGGAACTGTTTCTATGCTGGGAGCCTGGCAGCACCACTCCCTGCGGATGCTCCACTCGGCATCCTGCTGGGGACCGCAGCCCTCTCTGCCAATAAACCTCCCTCCCCCCCTCCACCTGCACCCTCTCGTCCTCCCAGCAAGCTCAGGGCCCTGCCCAGTGTCCCCAGTTGCAGAGGCTGGAGCAGGCACTGCAGCTGCAACTGCACTGCTACCCCAGAACCGCAGCCCGTGTCCTTCCCGCAGCTCTGCGCCGAAACCGCTGCCCGTGTCCTTCCCACAGCTCTGCCCTTGTCCCCAGCCCCGGGGCTCTCTGGGGACAGGGTGAAGGGGAGACCCAGGGGTTTTTAGGTTCCTAAAAGCATCTGTGGGTGTCTCAGCAGCATCCTCTGGCTGACGTGGGGGCTGAGCCCTGAGCCCTCCCCTGCAGCATCCCTGGGGTGGGACCCTCTGGCCCCGCTGCTGCCAGCCCGGCTGCCCTGTGGCAGAAACCAGCACGAAGGGAGGGGCCATGGCCTGGGAGGACACAATCCCCGCTGCTGGAGGGACGCCTGGAGCCCAGCCCCGGTGGCAGCCGCAGCAGGGATCCCTCCGGTGCTGACAGCTCCGTTTGCATTCCTTGGAGCCTGCCAGCAGCAGGGAGTTCCTCGCAGCTGGCAGTGCTGTGAGCACGTCGCGCGGTCACCGCGGCTCCAGGGGGGCTGTGGGGCCGGGGGTGGCCGCCCTGGCCCCGTGTGCCCCCGTGGCGCTGCGCTGCTCCCTGGGGACGCCCCACGTGGGGCTTGGCCGTGCTGCTGTGGTTTCCTCTGCCGGTTTACGAGTGCACAAGTGGAAAAGCAGTGTCTGGCCAGGCTGGTGGCCGGGTGGGCACACAGCCCTCGCTTGTTCGGCTCCCACCGGCATCCTGACACCTTGGCTGTACCCGCTGTCCCCAGGCACCCCACGTCCCCCCGACCGAGGGCGATCCTGCCAGGGCTGAGCACGGTGCCGGGGCTGCCTGCGGAGCTTCCCCCACGCTGGCCCAGTTCGAGGGGCCCCACCGGGAGGGGGATGACTCAGTGCAGCCCCCCCGTGCCCGCTCCCCCATAACGTCACTCAGGAAGTATGTGCCCGACGCTCCCGGTTCCCATTAGCCTGGGGGGGGGAGCCGATGGCTGCTCCGGCAGGAGAAACCACAGCACGTGGCTGCCTGCTCCGGCCGGGGGGAGAGGATGGGGCTGCTGTCAGGGCCCTGTGCTAAATCCTGGCTGTGGGTCCAGGTCCCTGCCTGGCCCAGGGGATGCTGCACCGGGCAGTGGGGAGGGAGATGCCACCCCTCAGGGTGACGGCTCCCTGCAGCACAGATCTGGTCCCCTGTGTCCCTTGCCATCCCAAGGAAGGGTGGGATGGAGCCCATGGGGCTCAGCAGGTACCTCCAGCCCTCACCCTGCCTCCTCCCCTGGCTCCCAGCAGTCCTGCCCACGGAGCAGGCAGCAAGTGAGGGCAGCCGGCGCACAGGCAAGGCTGTAGAAAACCTGATTATTTTATGAAAACATCTAGAAAAGAGCGGACTTGCAGCCTTCAGAGCAAACAGGTCCCCTGGGGTGTTGCAGGGCTGTGCTGCAGCCCCAGCCCCGCGCAGGGGCCCATTCCCCAAGCCCTCCATCAGCACCGCGTTCCCAGTGCCAGCACCTCCTCCCTGCGGAGCCCTGCGCTAGGCTGGCTGCTTCCACAGGAACGTCTGGATGGAGTCAGCAGGAGCTGTGGCCTCAATGAAGCCGACTTGAGGGTCAGAGATGCTGAATGACACGTCCACGGGGGAGCTATGGGGATGTGAGAGGGAGTGCAGGTCAGAGGGGGCAGCTGGGCTTTGAGCCCATGGGGCTTTGAGCCACTCACCGATTCAGGACCACCAGGACGACGGCGCCATCGGGGCGCAGGAAGGCTGAGTGCTCCAGGTCACACTGGCGACACTTCTTGGAGACAGCCAGCCCGACGCGCTGCGAGCCCTCGGGGATGAACTTGCTGCAGAGACAAGCAGAGCCTGAGCATGGCACCCGAGATGGGGCTGGAGCCAGCAGCAGGAGCTGGCAGCCCCAGGCTGGCCACCCCTGACCCACCTGAAGTGCCCCATGTGGTAGAACATGGGCTGCTTGTAGAAGACATCCTTGCTGCTGTCCACAATGATGGGGCTGTCCACGTAGTTCTTGCTCCAGTTGGGGCCTCCCTCCATGTCCAGGGCCAGGTTCCAGTCGGTCCAGCCCGTCACGTAGTTGTTGAGGTTCTGCAGGGCAGGTGATGGAGCTGAGCCATGGGTGGGCACAGGGGTGGCTGGCACCTCCGCGGTCCCCACCGAGCCCTACCGAGAGGATGCTGTGGCTGTACTTGCTCCCGCGGTCCCAGCCACCCAGCACCACCCTGGGCTCCCAGAAGTAGGAGCCGGTGGAGGCCTCCGTGGAGAGGAGGAAATAGTCTGGGAAGAGGTGATGGGTGATGGAGAGCGTGAGGTCAATGGGTGCCAGGAAGTCAAGGTACCAGTGGATGCCAATGCCGCTGATGTATCTGGAGGCCACGGGGTCTTTGAGAACCTGGCAGGAGAAAGGAGTCACTGCCCACACCAGTGGTCAGGGCTGGGCAGAGTCACCGTGGGGCCGGGAGAGCCACCATGGGGACTCACCACCTGGGCCCAGTAGGGCAGCATCACCCTCTGGTCATCCAGGATGATGAGCTGGACGTGGTGGTGGGAGCTGTTGGCCAGCGCAGGACCCAGGTCCCGTGCGATGAAGTCCCGCTGGTGCTCGGGGGAGAAGCCCAGGCACTGGAAGGGGTAGAAGACGATCTCACCGGCCGTGGGCTCGTTCCCTGCTGTCACCGCCCAGAAGGTCAGGTTGTGCTTGGCGTATTCATCCAGGAACCTGGGTGCAGGGTGGAGGGTGAGCAGCTCCATCATGGCATGGTGACCCCGGCACCCACTGTGGTCCCGTGGCCTCTCACCGGATGAAGTACTTGGCCCAGGTCTGGTGGTACTTGTCCCCGGGGCTGCCCTTCAGTGTCCCCCTCCCCGTCATTGCGCCATTCGTCTTCATCCAGACTGGGGAAGTCCAGGGGCTGGCGTACAGCGACAGCGGCCGCTTGGCCATCGCCTGGGCTGCCCGGAGGATGGGGATCTGGGAAGAAGCAGGGTGGCAGCAAGCTCTCTGGGTCTGCCCCAGTGCTGGCGTTGCGAGCAGCAGGACAAATCCTCTCCCACCCCATCAGTGGGAAGATTCTCCCCTTCCCCATCCCATCCCATCCCATCCCACCCTGGCTGCAGCTTTGTCACCTCGGGCTCACCTTCATCCGCGTGTCCTCCTCCGTCAGGTGGAAGTGCTTCAGCTCAAAGTCACCCTCTGCATCAGCGTAGGTGTAGAGACGCACGGAGAAGTCGGTGCTGGCCATGGGGACACGCACGAGGTTGTACTCGATGCCTGGGGACAGGGCGGGCCATGATGGACACCCTTGGGCTGGATTCAGGGGGTGCAGCCCCTCGCAGCCTCCCAGCCCCTAGGGTTGATTCTCAGCAGCCAGACCCCAAGCAGGGGAGGCCGGACGGACCGGCCCCACCACCCTGTGGCATCGCCCTGCCCCGGGCTCACCTTCCTCGGAGAAGTAGGAGCGGAGCAGGTGGTTCTGGGCATCCTGGGACAGGGACTGGATGTTGATGGCAGCTGAGTCAGTGATGGAGCCACCGAAGCCCTTCACCTTCTGGTACCGCTGCGCCGTGTCCAGGGTGAGATGGAAATCTGGGGAGGGGACACAGGCAGTGTCACAGCCACCACACATGGGTGGCTCCATTCCATGGTGTGCAGGTGGGCGTCCGGCCGCAGGGGGTACCGGGGCTCTGGGCGTTGTGCTGGAAGGTCCCCTCTCTGCGCTCCAGCCGCTTGCCGGCCTTGCTGCTCTCGTACTTGACATAGGTGCCCGGGGCGGGCAGGACGACGGGGTCCAGCGTGTCGCAGTACGTGGCACGGCAGGCGCACACCAGCGAGCCGTGCCCAAAGTCCTTGGCATCGCAGGGACGGCCGCCTGCGGCAAGGGACATGGGGCAGGCTCAGAGAGCTGTGGCAGGAGCCCAGCTCACCCCTCCGACCTGCCACAGGCACCAAACCCACGGCACCAGCACTTACCTGCTGCCTGTGACGCTGCCTGTGCCAGCAGGAGCCAGCCCAGGACGTGGGCACACCCAGGCCCCATGGCACCTCTGCTGCAGCGCGGCTCGGACGGACACCAATGGCAAGCACCGGGGCTTGGAGTGGGGTGCAGGCATCAGCAACCTGCTCCTCTCACCCCCTCCCAGCCCTGCTCAGGAGCCTCAGGGAGCCCCTGCCACCCTCCCCGCTCTCCATAACCCCAGCCCTGTGCTCGCCTTCTCTCTCACCCCACTGGTGCCCACCAATGGCTCCAGCAGCATCTCGGCCTGGGGTGCAGCCGCCCGTGTGTCTGCCGCCCCGTGCCCACCAGCCTGGCATTCCCAGCTGCCCACATCGGGTGTATCTGGCTGCTTGGTTCACTCCCATCACCTCCCTCCCACTCCTTCTCCCTTGCTCATCCCACAGCTGTGCCATGCTGTGTCGTACCATGCCGTGCCGTGCCACGCCACTCCCCGTAACCTCAGCATCTCCCAAGCCACGGCCAGGGGAAAACCCCTCTGTGCTCCCAACCGCCAGCACACAGTGGCCAGAGCTGGAGCAGTCTGGGGGTCGAGCCTCTGGCACAGAGGGGTCCCCCCTGCTCCCTTCCCATTACTCTGGGCAAGGAGTTTCTCAAGGAGGAGCCACCTCCTGCCACAGGACCCCGGTGCCAGGCTGCTGCCCCTGGGCAGGGGAGGCCAGGATGGGGACCGGGGCCAGGCGGGCTGTCCCACACCCATCGCCTCCTGCTCCCTGCCCAGGGGTGATGCCCATCAGTGGGCATGGCCTCAGTGGGGTGTCACTGTCCAGGGCCATCCCCACCCCCACGGATGGACCCAGGGCACTCACCTGCTGCTGGAAAACCCTCTCACGGCGTCTCAGCTGGGAGCAGGGCAGCGGGCGCAGGACCTGCTGGCTGCGCGTGGTGGGAGGTGACAGTTCCTGGTGGAGCAGGAAAGGTGAGTTGGAAGAGGACAGCTTGTGGGATTCTGCATCCGCAGAGGAGCCCGGGGATGATTTTGCAACCCGGCTGCAATGAGAGCTTTCAACACTCACTGCAGCGTTTGCAAATCTCCCCTGAAACCTGTCCCCGTGCTCGGAGGGGAGCTGGGGGGGTGGGATGCCCACCGGCCCCCGAGTGCCTCCATCACCCCAGACAGGACCCCCCTGCATCCCATCCCCCTGCTCCCCTCCCAAAGAGCCCCCGGAAAGCAGCCTTGTCCCCCAGGGTGGGGGGACATGCAGGGGCAGGGCAGGGCCATGCCCACCCGGGGGTCCCCGCTGGGGTCCTGTGGCTGCTTGGCCTTGAGTCCCCCCCGATAGCACCGTGGCTTTGCGGGGGGGGGGCACGGGCAAGAGCCCCCTGCAACCCATGCCCGGGACTGCTGTCCTGGCGTGGGCAGAGACACCGTGGTGGGGACCAGCACCCCGCTCCTCATCACCCAGCGGGGGGGTACTGGGTGCAGCAGCGAGGCTGTGGCCCTGCCCGTGCCCCCCAGCCCCCACGGCCCAGCCCCCCGCCCGCAGCTGGGCTGGGTGGAGCAGGCTGCAGCAGTTTTATCATCTGCAAAACAAGCCCGGGCTCCACACCTTCTAATTTGGGATCCTGCCCAGCTGCAGCACCCGCCCGTCAGCAGAAACCTGGGGGAGGCGGTGTCTGCCCAGCCCGGCCCCCGAGTCCCCCCACCCTGCTCCCGCGGGTGGCCGGGGGGGCAGCCCCTCGCCTGGGGACCCCCAACCCCTTGAATGTGGACCCCAGCCCCTCGCCCTGAGGCTCCAGCCTCTCGTTCGGGGACCCCAGCCCTTTGCCCAGGGACAACAGCCCCTCGACTGGGGACCCCAGATCCCTGTCCAGGGACCTCAGCCCCTCATCAGGGACCCCAGCCCACCACCCATGGACTGCAACCCCTCATCCAGGGACCACAGCCTCTTGCCCAGGGACCCCAGCTCCTTTCCCGGGGACCCCAGCCCCTCACCCAGTGACCACAGCCCCTCATTTGGGGACCACAGCCCCTCATTTGGAGACCCCAGCCCCTCTCCATGGGACCCCAGCGCCTCTCCCTGAGACTCCAGCCCCTCATCTGGGGACTCCAGCCCCTCAGCCAGGGCCCATAACCCCTCACCCAGGGACCACTCCTCCCCCTGCAGCCGGAGCAAAGCACCCCAGCACAGGCTGCAGCTCGCGGGCACGATGGGGGTGATTCCTCCAGCCTCCCCTCAGCCCCTCACCCCCCCCCCCGCCGAGGATGTTGCATCCCTCGGTTTCCCCAGCAGTGTCTTGGCCCGGGGGAAGGCAGGAGCCCTGCGGCAGATGTGTTTCCAGATGGCCAGGGAGCACGGAACCCACCCGGAGCATTTCCCTGCACACCCATCCCTGAGCGCTGCTGAACATCTGGGGGTGCGGGGCAGAGCTTGGCCGTACTGGGGGCAGAGTTTGGCTGTAGCAGGGGCAGCGCTTGGCTGTACCAGGGGCAGAGTTTGACCGTAGCTGGGGCAGCACTTGGCCGTACCAGGGGCAGAGCTTGGCCATACCGGGGGCAGAGTTTGGCCGTACCAGGGGCAGCACTTGGCCATACCGGGGGCAGATCTTGGCCATACCGGGGGCAGAGCTTGGCCGTACCCGGGGCAGAGTTTGGCCGTTACCGGGGCAGAGCTTGGCCGTACCCGGGGCAGAGCTTGGCCGTACCCGGGGCAGAGCTTGGCCGTACTGGGGGCAGCGCAGGCAGCCCAGCTGCTCTTCGGGACATTGCTAAAAGCTCGGGACGGGCAGACGTGCTCCGGGACCGGGGCTGCGGTGGAGCCCGGTGCCGCCTTCACTCCAAGAAAACAGCTGTTAAACCTCTTTTTTTTTTCCCTTTTTCCCCCAACATCAGCAAGTCCGCAGCTCACACAGAAGGGGAATTTGCCAAGGAGCGCTCTGGCTTTCTCATTCCAGGACTTCAAAGATGCTGGTAATGTTCCCAAAGGCTGGAGCAAGCAAATACTGTAACCGGTATTTAAGGAAAGCAAACAGGACGGCCAGGTAATTGCGGGCTGCCAGCTCAGGGTTGGCCACAGCCAGGATAGAGGGGACTCTGTCCCAGGGTGGCTGGATGTGGCCCACGGTGTGAATTCTGCAAGGGTTGGCGTCAACCTCCTTCACCCGTGAGGTTTGGTGGATGGGGGACATTGATATGATTCTCTCAGCCTTTCCTACAGCGCCTGTCCTGTTCTCACAGCCTTTTCCACCCTGGTGCAAGAGGACATTTTGATTTATATTAAAAAAAATATCCCCAAAAAAGTAAGCTGGGGAAAACCAACTGCACATATGAAACGAATCAAGAGCTGGCAAGCTGTGGAGGCTCCAGCTGCAGCGATAAACAAAGCAGCCACGGGTGGGCCACGGGGATGGAGCCCTCCGGGGCACCCCTCGCCTTTCACCCCCTCTCCGAGGAAAATGGAGCAATTTCCGAGAGCGTAGAGGAAACACTGATGGGGACGGCGCATACCGGAGGGAGCACGTCACGGCTTTACTTGGCGCCCGAGACACACGCGAAGGTTTCAAGGGAGCCACGTGTGGAAGCGTGGTCCAGGAGACGGAGCAGCAGGAGCTGTCAGGGGGACGGGGGATGCCAGGAGGGAGAGGGGGGGGCTGGGAAGCGCCAGCAGCAGCCGTTCTGGCAGGACCCCCCTTCTGTCCCACACCCCCACTGGTGGGTCACCACCCGCTTCCACCATTGAAGGATGCTGGAAAGGGCGGGGGAAGAGCTGAGTGCCGGAGACCCCCAGCCAGGTGGGGCTGTCCCAGCCCTGTCCCAGCTGTCACTGCCCACGCCACAGGTAGGTCTGGATGGAGTTGGCTGGAGCCACGGTCTCGATGAAACCAACGGCAGGGTCCTGGATCCCAAACGGCACATCCCGGCCAGACCTGGGGGCGAGAGGGGCTGAGCAGCTCAGCACAGCTATGGCTGAGCATCCCCCCCATGTCCCCACACTGACCTGTTGAGGACCACCAGGACCAGGGCTCCGTCAGGGCGCAGGACGGCCACGTGCTCCAGGTGACAGAAGAGGCACCGGCGGCTGCTGTGCAGCCCCACACGCCGGGAGCCCTCGGGGATGAACTTGCTGTGGGGAGAGAAGCAGGAGAGGGATCGTGCCCCCAGTCTCAGGCTGGTGACAGCACCTGAGCCCCCCCGGCCTGACCCACCTGAAGTGCCCCATGTGGTAGAACATGGGCTGCTTGTAGAAGACATCCTTGCTTTTGTCCACGATGATGGGGCTGTCCACAAAGTTCTTGACCCAGTTGGGACCCCCCTCCATGTCCAGGGCCAGGTTCCAGTCGGTCCAGCCGGCCACGAAGTTGTTCAGGACCTGGGCAGGTGGGGAAGGGGCTGAGTGGGGCTGTGCGGGACCCCCAGCCCCGGGCAGGCAGCACGGGGGGGCCGTACCGTCAGGATGCTGTGGCTGTAGCGCTCCCCTCGCTCCCAGCAGCCCAGGGACACGGAGAAGCGGAGGGTGAGGAAGCCACTGCAGGCCTCCGTGTAGAGGAGAAAATGGTCAGGGAAGAGCTTGTGGGTGGCTGCCAGGCTGCAGCCGGGGGGGACGATGCCATCCAGGTACCAGTGAACCCCGACACCGGCCACGTAGCGGGCAGCGGTGGCATTGCCCAGGACCTGGGGGGACAGAGGGGACGCCTCACATCAGGGCCACCAGCGGCCTGAGCCCTGTGAGGATGGACACACGGCCCCCACATGCCACTGGGGTCCCCTAGGGCCACCTGCCTCCCCTCTTATCCCCTCCTGGGGGCACCGCAGGCCCCCATGCCTGCACCCCAAGCAGCAAACCACCCCGCCGTGGCTCCAGCGCCCTGCTGGGCACTGAGCAATGGGTGCATGGAGGGAGAGGTGACTCTTGGTGGGACTCCTGCTGCTGCCTGCTCCTCGTTCCACATCCCACCAGCCCTGCTTTGTTCCCAGGTGTTGCTGGTGAGGGAGGGACATCCTGCGCCCCCCCCCACAGCTCCAGCCTGGCTCGAGGCGGGCGCAGGAGCCCAGTTTATTTTATTCCCTTATAGTTTAAGGTAATTCCCACAAAGGGCTCTTTGGCACTGTGAAGCGCCAGCTGGGTCAGCCCAAAGGTGCTGGGGAAGGCGCCAGCAGCGCCTCTGCGTGCCACGCTGCGGGAATCTGGGACGTGGATGCCACCTTCCACCCCTGCTCCAGCCGGGCGTGTGCGGAGGCGGCTGCTACCGAATTACCCAGCTCCAGCAGACCCAGTTTGCCTCCTGCTCCGTCTGGGGCTGGGAGCGGCTGCGGGTTTAATTTTCATCTGAAAACCAAGGCTTGGGGGGGATGTGGGGCAGAGGGAGAGGGGGAAGCCGGGCAGGGCGGCGACTTTGCTCTTCACCACTTTGGCCCAGTGCGGGAGGTGGATGCGCTGGTCGTCCAGGATGAGGAGCAGGGTGCGGTGGGGGCTGCGGGCCAGCGCGGGGCCCAGGTCCTGGACGACGAAGTCGCGCTGGTGCGCGGCGGTGAAGGCGATGGTGGGGAACACGGGGGGCGTTAGGAGCGCGGCGAGGGGCTCGTTCTGTGCTGTCACTGCCCAGAAGGTCACGTTGTGCTTGGCGTATTCGTCCAGGAACCTGGGGCAGGGAAGGGGGGGAAGCATCAGCTGTGCCTGCCCACCCTCTGCCAGACCCCCCTGGCCCCCCGCGGTCCTCGGGCACCCCAGCCCCAAGGGATGGTACTTGACGAAGTAGTTGGCCCAGGTCTTGTGGTACTTGTCCCCCGCCTGCCCCTTCAGTGTCCCCTTCCCGCGGACGTCCCCATTGCTCTTCATCCAGGCTGGGGTGGTCCAGGGGCTCCCGATCAGCGACAGCAGCCGCCTGCTCACGGCTGAGAATCGGTGCAGGAGGGGGATCTGCAGGAGGGGGCAGAGGGACCGGCTCAGCTCTGCTGCAGACCCCAGGAGGTCCAGGGCAGAAGGAAGGGGAGCACTCAAGGGGAATAGTAGCCAGCAAGCACCACCCAGTGGCACAGTGCCCTGGCTCTGCATCCTGCCAGTGTCAGCTGGGATGTGCTGGGACATGCCACGGAGGAGGTGTCAGCTCCCACGAGCTGTCCCCAAGCACCCTGCCACCCTGTGTGGGGCTCAGAAGTGCCTGGTCACAGGGGTCCTGTGACCACCAATGGCTTCTGCCTCTCACCTTCATCTTCAAGTCCTCCTCCACCAGTGCGAAGTGCTTCAGCTCGTAGTCATCGGGGACATCATCATAGGTGTAGGGGCGCACAGAGAAGTCGCTGCAGGCCATGGGGAGCCGGATGAGGTTGTACTCGAGCCCTGCGGAGTGGGGAAAGCATCGGGCAGCACCGGAGCAGGCGCCCAGGTGATGGGTGTCCCTGCAGCTGGGACGGGCACAGCCACCTCTTGGGATCCTATGAGCAGCCCCGCGCTGCCAGTGCCCTCATGGCTCACCGCTCTCGGAGAAGTAGGAGCGCAGGAGATTGTCCTGGGCTGGCTGTGACAGCCCCAGGATGTTGATGGCAGCAGCATCGGAGAGGGACCCACCGAAGCCCTTTATGTGCTGGAGCAGCACGGAGACATCGATCGTCAGCACCAGCCCTGGGAGGGAGACCCCGGCTCAGCTCGCAGTGCCCAGGGGTGCCGCAGTGGCACCCACAGCCCACAGCAGGTACCTGGGGCGTGCAGGCTGTGCTGGAAGGTCCCCTCGCTGCGCTCCAGCCGCTTGCCGGCCTTGCTGCTCTCGTACTTGACATAGGTGCCCGGGGCGGGCAGGACGACGGGGTCCAGCGTGTCGCAGTACGTGGCGTTGCAGACGCACACCATGGCATCGTGGCCGAAGAACTTGGGGCTGCAGGGCCGGGTGCCTGGGGGGCACAGCCAGTGGGGACGGGCAGCTGCCAGCTCCCTGCCTGCCCCCGGGGCTGCCCCTGCTCCCCGTCCCCCCCCTGGGAACCCCAGCTCCGGGTTGTCCCCGGGGTGTCCTGATCCTGTTCCCAGGCTCCTGGCCCTGTCCCAGGGCACCCGAGCCCCAGGCTGTTCCCGGGGTGTCCTGACCCTGTCCCTGGGCTCCTGACCCTGTCCCAAGGCACCCCAGCTCCAGACTGCCCCCAGGCTCCTGATCCTGTTCCTGGGCATCCCAGCTCCGGGCTGACCCCAGGCTCCTGACCCTGTCTCAGGGCACCCCAGCTCCGGGCTGACCCCAAGCTCCTGACCCTATCCCCAAGGTCCCCCAGCCATGCTGTCCCATTTCCACTCCCTCCAAGTCCCTGCACTCACCTGCAGCCCGGGGCAGTGCCTGCAGCAGCAGGGGCAGCAGCCAGCCCAGGGCACCGACAGCCCCCATAGCTCCTCCACTCGCCCCGGCTCCGGTGAGTCCCGGGGCGCCGCCTGCGAGCAGGGGCACCCTCAGCCAGGGCAGGGCAGGGCAGGACGGGGTGCAGGGGCAGGCTGTACCCCCCTGCTGAGTCAGCGCTGTCTCCTCTGCCCTGGCTCCCCGTCCTCCCCCCGCAGAGACCCTTGCCTTGCAGGAAGGCGAGGTGGGTCCATCCCTCCCAGGAGCCCGCACAGCCCCCCCACCTCCACCTTTGCTGTTCCCCCACCTGCGCTGCCTCCACCTCTCCACCTCCGCCTCCTGTGGCAGCTCCAGCCTCCCCACCTTGCCTTTACGGGGAGCAACGGGAGACCTCCCTCCACAGCACGCCCCCTCCCACCCCCACAGCTCCTCCTTGCTCTCCTCCCGGCCCCTACCTGCCGCTGGTGTGGGACCCGGACCATCGCACCTCTCCTCGCCAGGGAGCACGGGGTCCCTGTCACCTTCTGCTGCTGTGCAAGGGTGTCAGCTCCTGGAGTGGGGACACGGGGACAAGGTGCCAGCAGCTCTGGCTACGCCGAAGGCTCCACCAGCATCCAGGGAGATGCAGAGTGGGGCAGCTTGGAGAACCCTGATGGAAGAGCCGGTTCCCTTCTTTTCTCAAGTTGGGTCTGGAAGCAAAACAGAGCCGGCAAGCAGGCTCATGGGGGCTGTAGCCGACCCTGCTAATGAGCTCTAGCAGCACCGTGGGCAATTTACCCCTGCCCATCACCCCAGTTCCCCCATTTAGAATGGTTTGAATTGGAAGGGACCTTAAAGATCATCAACGCCAAACCCAAGGAACACCAAGCAGGGACACCCCCCCACTAGATCAAGAGCTGCTGTGGCCCTGTACCCATCGTGGGGAGGGTCCAGGACCCCCAGGCAAGGATGGGAAATGCAGTTGCATGACCCGGGGTGGCCACACAGGAGCTGGGTCCACTGCTGTGCCCTGCCCAAGCCTTTTGCAGTGCTCACCCCACCTCAGCACACACTGGGAAGGCAGTGGCAAGAAGAGGGCAAGTGCCCTAGCTGAGCTCTGGCCCCAGGAATGGCAGCGAGTGCTGTGCTGTCGAGCCAGACCCACAGAGGGGAACCCCCTGCCCTGACACCGGCCGTGCCAGGAGCCCAGCTCTGCTCCTCTGGGCCTGGTGACAAACTGCTCCAGGAGCACTCCCTGCTCCTCTGAGCCGCCCCCCAAGTCCAAAAAGCCAGGGTGACCCAGGCCCACAGGGTCCTGGTCACATCGCCAGGACGTGCCCGCTCCCACGGACACGGCGCACGCACCCATCACCGCGGGGACGCTCTCGACATCTCTCCACAGGGGTGGCCCAGGGGGACAGAGAGCACCCAGCTCCCTGCCACCACTCTGCCTGCCCCAGAGCACGGGGTGCCAGGGCTCAGTGTTCCCCTCTGCAGGGTGTCACCTCCCCATTAGCTCTCGCTCCCCGTGACTCATTTTCTCCTTTCCTGGCATGCCAGATGCAGCTGTGGGGCAACCCCAGTGATCGAAGTTCCTCCTCCCCCCCAGTGCCACCCTGAGCCAGCTGCCACCCGGGAAGGGGCAGATGGGGACAGGCAGCCCTCGGTTACGACTCATGGGGAAGGAAGCTCCTGGCCTTGTGGGTCTCCCACCCCCAGCTTGGATTAACCAGTCAGCCCAGTGCTACACCCAGGTTAATAAGCCTCAATTCTGGGCAGAGGTTAAGTGGTGATCAGGTGATCACAGCCTCTGGGCCCGCTGTCACCCACCCAGGGTGCCCCACATGCTCTTTCCCTCCCCGTTTTGGGGTCTGTCCACAGCCCCACAGCCAAACTGGGGAGCCCCACAGCTCCCACGAGCAAAAACACTGCGGAGGCTGCTGGAGCTCTGTATCAACACCGATAAGAGCTTCCTGCTGAGCAGGAAAAGTGAAACCCAGGGGAAGGGCAACGCCTTGGCACGGAGCGGGTGGCACGGGAGATGCTGGGCAGCCACACCAAATCCTCTGGAAGCCGCTTCTCGCTGCCGCTGCCCACACACCGTTTCTCACGGGGTTGGCACCGCTGCCCCACAGCCGGCGGAGGAGCCTGGGGGGTGGATTTTGTCCCTTAGCCAGGCCAGTGGGGATGGGGACCCTGGGATGGGGACCCTGGGAATGCAGAGCTGGGGCTGAGATGCCTCCATGCGGACCATAACTGTGAACACATCGGTGCCAAGGTGAGAGCCAGGTGCACAGGACCTCGATGGGCATTGCAGCAGCAGCTCCTGCACCTCAGCCCAGAGTCTGAGACCCAGCCCTTGCTGGTGGCCACTGGTTCCAGGCCTCAGCTGCTGGGGGGTCCCATCCTTCCAGCCCCAGCAGCCACCAGCTCACACGTGCCCCAGAAGGAGCCAACACTTTGTGTGAGATTTAATGAGCCAAACCCCACGATGCCGGAGGATTTGTCCCCTCTCCACATAACCCAGAGCGAGCTGGTCCTTCAGCACCGAGCAGGGCTCAGGGATGTGTGTCCCGGCATGGTCCAGCACCCAGGCATTGCTTTTATTGCCAGGGCCGGGAAAAGGTTCAGGGGAGCCGGTGAGCAAAGCCTGGGAGAGCAGCAGCAGGTGGAGGAGCCGCCTGTCCCGGGATGCCGGGAGCGGGGTTCGCTGCCGCTGCGATCCTGGAGAAACATTTCCCTCTCGTGGACAAACACAAAGAGCCTCGGGGCAGCAGCGGGATGCTCCAGCCCTCGGCACAGCCACCTCCCCCGGGGCCGGGCACCCCCCGGTGTCGCGAGGTCGCAGGGCGATGCCCCGGGGGCATCACGGCACGGTTCGTGCCAGCTTCCCAAGGTGACCCCGTCACCCCAGGTGCTGCTGGAGCCGGTGTTGGGCCATGCCCAGCCCACGCAGCTCCTGTGTCAGCCCTAACAGCATCCCTGGGCCCCATCCTGCCCGCCCAACCCTGCTGACCCGGCAGCCTCTGCCTCCCTTCCTGACCCCACCTGCAATTCCGAGCTCCCAGTCCTGATCCTCCACCCTGGGCACCCTCCCTGCTCCCTCCCTCCTTCCTAGGTGTGCCTGTGCTCAGCACCCACTCCTGGCCTCGGGCCCGCTCACCCAAGCTGCCCCAGGGTGTGTGGTGGGTGCTGATCCCCTAGGTGCACCCCACATCTCCCCATCTGCCCTGCTGCTCCATCCCTGCAGGGGACAGTTTGCCCCCTGGGCATCCCTCTCCCGGCCAAAGCCCAGGAGGAGCTGGCGGAAGAGCCCCGACCCCATTCAGAGCCTGCTCATAGCCTGAAGCCACCCTGCTGTGACACTCCTGGAGCTTGTGTTGCCTCCAGCCCCCACCCTGGGGACCACCCAGCAGCCTGGGTTAGGTGAGGTGTGACCCAGGCAGCCCCCAGCCCCATGCTGGGCTGCGAGCAGCTCCAGCTCAGCAGAAAAAGCCCAGAAAGCTGAAGCTTGGCAGCAATCCCTGCCCAGGACTTCCACCAAGTCTTTGCCCACCCATCCTGATCCAGAGCATCTGCATGCGTGGCCAGTCCTGAGCTGGCTGCCAGCTCAGGCAGCAGGAGAGCACCCGGGCTCAGCTCGCCCCTCTACCAAGCAGCACGTGCCTGAAACTGGGAGCAGACTGGTGCCGGGAGCACAGCCCTGGTGGGGGTGAGCCCTGGAATGAGTTGGGGGCAGAGCAGCTGGGGGCTGGGGGGGGGAAAGCCACCACCCCCCACAGGGCTGGAGCTGCTCCGCGCTGCTCCTGGAACTCCCGTGGGCTCCGTGCCCGGGTGGCACTCAGCCACGGTGCCTGGGAGCAAGGGAGGGACCTGGATACTCCTCTTCCAGGCACAGCAATAGAGGCAGCATCAACATTTAATGTTGGAGCAGCAAAAAAAAAAGCATTTGCAGCCTGTGGGATCTTCACCCCAAGGGCACTGGTGGCCTCGGTCCTCCCGCACACGCACGGCACTCCCTGGCTGGGCTTGCTCCTCCGGCTCGCCCGGGCGTGCGGCTCTGCCACGGCGCCCATAGCGGTGAGGAGCCACCCCCTCCGTGCTCCCGAGCCCATGGGCAGCGTGGGGCTTCTCCCCCAGCTCGGTCCAGTCCCAGCCCCATCACTGCCGCTGCCACAGGTAGGTCTGGATGGAGCTGGCTGGAGCCACGGCCGCGATGAGGCCAACCGTGTCGGCCAAGCCGAAGGTGATGCTCTGCAGGGACCTGGGGGTGAGGAGCAGTGGGGTCAGACTCGCAGCATCTCCCGAGCACTCGCAGGGTGCAGGATGAGCCACAGGCGTGGCCCAGCAGCACAGCATCGCTCACCGGTTCAGAACCACCACCACCACGGCGCCGTCGGGGCGCAGGAAAGCCGTGTACTCCAGCTCCACCACCTTGGACTCTTTGGAGGCCACGAGCCCCACGCGCTGGGAGCCCGCAGGGATGAACTTACTGCATGAGAACAAGCAAGAAGCAACCCCAGGAAGGGAGTCAGACCCCAGAAGAGCCCTCTTCTCCCACCCAACCTGCCCAGCTCTGCTCCCAACGAGCTGCTGCTGCAACCATGGAGCTGGAGCCTGGGTGGCTGAGAGCGTGCCAGGGTGTCCCGACCCACCTGAAGTGCCCCATGTGGTAGAACATGGGCTGCTTGTAGAAGATGCCTTCACTGGTGTCCACAATGATGGGGCTGTCCACGTAGTTCTTGCTCCAGTTGGGGCCTCCCTCCATGTCCAGGGCCAGGTTCCAGTCGGTCCAGCCGGCCACAAAGTTGTTCAGGTTCTGCAGTGGGACAGCCCAGACGTCTGCCCAAGGAGTGGGGTGCCAATGGGACAGGGAGTGTGCCAGCAGCCCATGCTGGGGCCCCACTGTGCAGGGCGGCGTGGAGGCCTCACCATGAGGATGCTGTGGCTGTACTGGTTCCCCCGCTCCCAGCAGCCCAGGATAACATCCCTCTCCCAGAAGTGGGCCCCGATGCACGCCTCCGTGGCCAGGATGAAGTAGTCAGGAAAGAGCTCGTGTGTGGGCACCACCGTGTCCTGTATGGGACCGATGAAGTCCAGGTACCAGTGGATGCCGATGCCGTGGACGTAGCGAGCTGCTTCTTCATCCTCCAGCACCTGGAGAAGAGTTGGCCACCACTTGGTCCCACAGGGCAGAGAGCCACCACCCAAGCCCCCGCGCTGCAGGATGGAGCAGCTGAGCCCTCCACAGGGCTCTCCTGGGCTGGCCATGCTGGTGGACCCCACGCTCACCACTTTGGCCCAGTGCGGGAGGTG
Organism: Aegotheles bennettii; assembly: GCA_013398125.1. Classification (NCBI taxonomy): domain Eukaryota; kingdom Metazoa; phylum Chordata; class Aves; order Caprimulgiformes; family Aegothelidae; genus Aegotheles; species Aegotheles bennettii. The sequence continues at coordinate 19,170 of VZRW01001398.1, forward strand.
GATCCGGTTGTCATCCAGGATGATGAGCTGGACGTGGCGGTGGGAGCTGTTGGCCAGCGCGGGGCCCAGGTCCCGCGCGATGAAGTCCCGCTGCTGCTCGGCTGTGAAGCCCAGGCACTGGAAGGGGTAGTTGTTGATCAGCCCGGCCGTGGGCTCGTTCTCTGCTGTCACTGCCCAGAAGGTCAGGTTGTGCTTGGCGTATTCATCCAGGAACCTGGGTGTGGGACAGAGGGGGGAGCCGTGGGGATCCCCCACGTGTCTGTACCTGCTGGACCCCCACCCCTCATCCCAGTTGCTCCTTACCGGACAAAGTAGTTGGCCCAGGTCTTGTGGTACTTGTCCCCAGCCTCCCCCTTCAGTGTCCCCTTCCCCACGAAGGACTCGCTGGTCTTCATCCAGGTTGGGGAGGTCCAGGGGCTTGCGTACAGCAGCAGCGGCCACTTGCTCATGGCCATAGCTCGGTGCAGGAGGGGAATCTGCAGGAGGGGATGGAGGAACTGCCTGAGCTGGGTCCCTGAGCCCCCCCCAAACTCCACCCTCCTCTCTCCCACTGCTCACCTTCAGCTTCGTGTCCTCATCCCTCAGGCTGAAGTGGGCGAGCTCATAGTCGTAGGGAACGTCATCGTAGGTGTAAGCATGGAGGGAGAAGTCGCAGCTGGCCATGGGGAGCCGGACGAGGTTGTACTCCAGCCCTGCCAGGCACAGCGGAATGGGACAGGGGACAGGAGGTCTCCAAGCCCCGCTGACTCCTGGGCAGAGGCCTGCAGGGTCCCCCATCACCACCCCACCCGCCTCCCCCTGATGTCCTCACCTTCCTCGGAGAAGTAGGAGCGGAGCAGGTGGTCCTGGGCTGTTTGGGGCAGGGAGAGGATGTTGATGGCAGCCGCGTCGGTGACGGAGCCGCCGAAGCCCTTCACGTGCTGGTACCGCTGCGCCGTGTCCACGGTCAGCATGAGATCTGCGGGGAGGGATGCCGGGGTGACGGCCGCTCACGGGCAGGACCTGGCCCATCTCCAGAGCCCACAGCAGGTACCTGGGGCGTGCAGGCTGTGCTGGAAGGTCCCCTCGCTGCGCTCCAGCCGCTTGCCGGCCTTGCTGCTCTCGTACTTGACATAGGTGCCCAGGGCGGGCAGGACGACGGGGTCCAGCGTGTCGCAGTACGTGGCGTTGCAGACGCACACCATGGCATCGCGGCCGAAGAACTTGGGGCTGCAGGGCCGGGCGCCTGGGGGGCACGGCCAGGGGGGATGGGCAGCTGCCAGCTCCCTGCCTGCCCCTGGGGCTGCCCCTGCTCCCCGTCCCCCCCCCGGGCACCCCAGCTTGGGGCTGCCCTTGGGGTGTCCTGACCCTATCCCCAGGCTCCTGAGCCTGTCCCAGGGCACCCCAGCTCCAGGCTGTCCCCGGGGTGTCCTGACCCTGTCCCCAGGCTCCTGACCCTGTCCCCGGGCACCCCAGCTCCGGGCTGTCCCCGGGCTCCTGGCCCCGTCCCGGTGTCCCCCGGCCACGCTGTCCCCTTGTCACCCCCGCCGTGTCCCCGCGCTCACCTGCAGCCCGGTGCGCGGCCAGCAGCAGGAGCAGCAGCCAGCCCAGGGCTTCGGCAGCCCCCATGGCCCCTCCGCGACCACCGGCGGGTTCCGGTACCAGCAGGAGCCTCCCGTCCCGCGGCGCCCCAGCCGGTCCCTGCTCACCGGTTGCCCGGCCCCGGGGCCGCTGCCGACCTCGCCTTTAAGGGCGCCCGGGCCTCCCGTCCCGCCCACGCCCGGGGCTCCGGTGCAGGAGTGGCACCGGCACTGCCAGGCCCCGGTTGGGCAAGAGAACGGGCCCGAGCCCGGCCCTACCCCCGCAAGGGCACCGGAGGGGCACCGGGAAGCGCCGGCGGGCACCGGGCACGGGCACCGGGCACAGACACCGGGCACCCAGC
>VZRW01001399.1:0-22043 GCA_013398125.1 Aegotheles bennettii
TGAGTACAAGATCCAGCAGCAAAATTAGTATGAGTATTGAAAATGAGTATTGAAATGAGTATGAAAAATGATGTCTGAAAAATAATGGTAAAAAGTGATTTAAAAAGGGGGTAAAGTAGGTAGTGTTTGCAGTGTTAACTATCACAATAAACACAAGTCTTAACAGTATTAATGGTAGCACTTGTGCAGTGATGTGCACAGCTGGATGCCAGAGCTTTTACAAAATACTCTTCATGTGAATACAATGAGGCTAGATTGCAAACCCTTTATCTACAAATACTGTAAGGCTGCTGAGGTATCTTATGGATTCACTATATATTTTCTGTCTTTTTACTGTGGTGGCTTTTTCACTTTTCTTGCCAAAATTGTAAAAACATCAATCTCCCACTGTCTTCCTTGTTCCAGCTATTTGCACTTTTTGGTTTTTCTTGGCACCTGCAATTCTAAAATGTGGGGGAAGAGACCATCCTTTTAAATACACCTAGCCTTTTAGAAGTAAAATCTACTGGGAATTTTTAAAGAGAACAGTTCTATATGAGTTTTTCAAACGAAATTTGTTGAATTTAGTGACCTACTTTCTTCAAAGTTACTGAGCATCCGCATTTGAAGTTGATGGAAACCGTGGTTGCTCAGAGACCTCAGATAAGCAGCCAAAATGTAACATGGGCTGAAATTCCTCTAGTCTTATTATGGGGATGATAACTTATTCCCGAATTCAAATCTCTGTGAGTTAAAGCAAAGTCTGAGAAAGAGACTGTGTTTGATTCAGTTTAGGTGAGAACTTGGGAGGCTGGTAGAAAAGCTACCTCCAGTATGATGGGAGATAATCAGAGTCTGGGTAAAGATTTCACTGGGTAAGGATTTCACTTGTCAGATGTTACTGAGGGCCCACTGCTTAAAAAAAAATAGGGAAAGGAAAATATGTCTAGGAATCCAAACCCTTCATCTACAGGATTGTATCAGTTTGCAATTAGCCAAGGCCAGTTGTGCCTTCAACAAGGCCAAGTGCCGGGTCCTGCACTTGGGTCACGACAACCCCATGCAGCGCTACAGGCTTGGGGAAGAGTGGCTGGAACACTGCCTAATGGAAAAGGACCTGGGGGTGTTGGTTGACAGCCGGCTGAATATGAGCCAGCAGTGTGCCCAGGTGGTCAAGAAGGCCAACAGCATCCTGGCCTGTATCAGAATTAGTGTGGCCAGCAGCACCAGGGAAGTGATTATTTCCCCATACTCAGCACTGGTCAGGCCACACCTTGAATATTGTGTTCAGTTTTGGGGTCCTTGCTTCAAGGACATTGAGGTGTTGGAGCATGGCCAAAGAAGGGCAATGAAGCTGGTGAAGGGACTAGAGCACAAGTCCTATGAGGAGCAGCTGAGAGAACTGGGGATGTCTAGTCTGAAGAAAAGGAGGCTGAGGGGAGACCTTGTCTCTCTCCACAACTAGCAGAAAGGAGGGTGTAGCAAGGTGGGAGATGGTCTCTTCTTCCAAGTAATAAGTTGATAGACTGAGTGGAAATGGCCTCAAGTTGTGCCAGGGAATGCTTAGATTGGATATTAGGAAAAAATTCTTTGCCAAAAGGATTGTCAGGCACTGGCACAGGCTGCCCAGGGAAGTGGTTGAGTGACCACCCCTGGAGGTATTTAAAAGAAGTGTAGATGTGGTGCTTAGGAACATGGTTTAGTGGTGAACTTGGTAGTGCTAGATTAACAGTTGGACTTGATGATCTTAAATGGTTTTTTTAACCAAATAATTCTATGATTCTGTGACCAGTAATATGGTCCTGATCTGAGTGGCTGGGAGGTCCAGGCATGGGCTGGGACAGGGGCTACAAAAGTACTGAAGAAGAAGAGAGTTCCTGCTCTGGACTGCAACATACAGAAAAAAGATCAGGAGACACATAGGTACAGATAGACATAGGACTGGAGGACCAGCAGTACTGGTCATGAAGAAAAGCAGGGGTGCCACGAAAGGTGAAGAAAATCAGGTTTTGTTGTGCCACATTTGAAGTGGAGATGAAAGAATTAAAACAAAACCCCTTGGTGCCAGACCATCCTGAGCTTGCCTTTCATCTTCTGCACCAGCATCCTTGAAAAGGAGATCTGGGCAGGATCGAGAAAGGTTTACAAGTCATTTGTCTATCAATGTCATTTGTGAGGACCCTTAAAGACAATGTTGCCAAGGAACAAGGTGACAGCTATGGGCTAAGACTTTGGGAAATTTGGCCAGTGGGAGGAGAGGTAGGAGGATGGAGGGTGAAGATGAGCCACCAAACTTGAGGGATACTGACTGTAGTAATGAGAGTAGGGCACAGAATCTCTGAAAGTCTTGGGAGGAAAGACATGGGGATTGATCACTTGCATTAAAGAGACTGAATAGAACAAAGAGGATGAGAATGAAGAGAGATCTTGCAAATGTAGCTGTTGCAAAAATACTTCAGGTAAGAGGGGGAACAAGGATTTATTGCACTTCTCCACACTGTAAAGTGATTCTGTTCAAAGTTCATCTGCATTTACATGTCTTGCACATCTTTTAGGTTCTTTTTTATGAGCAAAATCTTGCACAGCTAGACGGTTTGTTAATCAAAATGGGCCCAGTTTCTCCCATGCCCACACTATCCAGATGTTGTTGAAATCAGGGAGAAGTGAAGGCATTTGTCTGAAGGCAGACTGGGGCTTCCAGCTCTGGAGATCCTGGTCAGGCATTTTTTCTTTGAAAGCTGACCTCAAGCAGCTCCATTTTGTCTTCTCTTTTTCCATTTTTCCTTCCTTCAGTTCATGTACTACTTTTAAAACTGAACTGTGGAAAATATTTAAACATTTGATATGGCATCAAGGGAAGAATAGCTCTGTTGATGGAAAAGAAACAGTGAGAAAAAGGAATCTTTTTTTTTTCCTGGACTGAAAATACAATAAAAGCCTCGCCTTGATGCGATGCACTGCTATTCAGCGTGTTTTCTGCTGTGAGATGACAAGTGTGGGGTGGGGGGTGAGGATGGAGTTTCAGCTAATTCCATGAAACTATGCTGATTAGTTGAGGTGTCAGATGTATATGTGTCAAGGAGCATTTGAGTCTTTGCTTCTTGTCAGATCATTTTTTAAATCAGGGTGCCTGGGGCCCATCTCATCAGCAAAAACAGGATATAAGCCTTCCCCCCTTGAAGATTATTATCAGTTTTAGAAGAAGTACATTTGTATACTTTCAGAAGTCTTCTTGAAATGTAACCAGGCAACTCATTTGGGGAAGGAGACAAATGTCAGCCCAAACTCAAGGCTGAACTGCAATACAGGCTTTATAAATTCTGCCTTTGAAAGTAAAGGCAGTGGGTCAGCTTTTGGGGCCAGGGAAGCTGGTACGAACTAGTTTCACTGCTTACATCTACAATACACAAAAGCTAGTAGGTATAACTCTGCTGCCTGCAAGAGGCAAAAGTTAAATTGGTGGGTGTTCTACTTGAGCCAAAATTTCGTTGCAGGTTTCTGTGAGATGCTTTTTTTGTAGATTATACTTTCCTGTCTCTTGGATGTATGACTGAGAGACTCTCATAGTTTCAGGTGGTCAAATTGTGGGGGACATAAACTCCATGTGAGTTTAGAGGTCTGATTCTTCACTGTGCCAGGGCCCTGGTATATACTTTTGATGCCCACATTAGGCATGGTTAGAAGGACACTGTTTCTTGTTATGCCCACTTTAAGACTCCTATTGCAGATGGGTTTCTCCATAACTGCCAGCTTAGGCAAGTCTGTGACCCCTCTCCAAACTCTAAGCCCTGTGCAGAGAGTGGAAGTGTGCATGCTGCCATTTTGAAATGTTCTGTCTATTTTTCCAGAGGTAAATGATGATGCAAGGGTCCAAGCTGTCAGAGAAGAAGATGCTGCAAGCTACCTGTAGCAGGCAGAGGCTGGTGGTTCGTGCTATCTGCAAAGAGCAGTTTTTCCTTGCTTTGATTCACCTGTGAATTTGCCCAAATGTGACTGTTGAAAGTTCTTGCTTCTTCAAAAGCTTCTGCATGATGAAGTATTTTAGACTCTTCTCCAGCAGTTTGGAGTTGGTCAAAACATTTTTTCTGAATTTGTTGTTCATGCTGCTTGCTACACTGATAGGAGGTGGCTATCTTTAACATCTCACCAGAGCAGGCACTAAACCAGCAATGAAATTTGGAGTTTGTCCACAGCAGTACAGCCTTCAGACTGCTCCACGAGGGTAGAACCAGACCAGGATGGAAGGCCACACGGCGAGGGCCAGCATAGACTGCAGCCTGTCCGGAGGTGGTGGGGCCAGAAGAACAATAGGAGTGAGCTGTGACTGGCATCTCCTCTTGCCGTCACTGACATACACAGCTTGCTTTTCTTTGTCACTAGGCTCAGCCACTACCTGCCTGGTCTTCTCCCAGGTGAGAGGACTTGCGGCACAGGACAGTCTTCACACAGTCTTACCTGGTGAGCATTTCAACTTTTAGGTTAAATATACCGTGAAAATGAAGAAGGTACTGAAATTGCTGACTAATTTTACAACGATTACTGAAAGGACACCTAAGCTACCTTTGAATTTGTGATCCAGAGGTAACAATTGCTTGTCACTTCAGGTGGCCACACAAAAATAATCTCATTAAATAATTGGTCAAATAGAGAAAATGCAAATCCTGTGACATGGGGAAAAATGTGGAAATGTTTCCCATGGCTACATACTCTTTGGCACTGATTTCTTGCATTTAACTCTGTCAAGGTCGTTTATAAAAGTGTCCCTGTGTGACATCTCTATTGGGTAATAAGCCCCAAGATGAGTTCACAATCTTTCTCTTAGAGGAGTGGGAGTAAAATCTCTGCCCACTAACAGGAAAATACAGCCATCAGTGGTGGGCAAAGGAAACATGGATGACTTACACTTTGTGTGTGTGCTCTAAGTATCATTTAAATGGTGTAAAATAATCTGTGGTAGTTCATTTGGCAGCAGGAAAGTGGAGGAAAACACAATGTTAACCATTTACAAGAACTAGCTGAAAATAATTTATGCTGGTGTTGAGAAATAATATGACTACTTTTAGCAGCATTTACGTGTTTACTAAATGGAAGGTAGCTGTAAGTTTGGATTTCTCAAGTTAATTTATTTAAATGCAAACTATGTCATTATTATTACTTGCAATTTCAAATTGGTGTTGATCACTTAATATTGTCCATCAAGTGTTAAATAATGTATATTTCTTCTTCAGACCCAAATATCTGTGCTACACTAACGGAGATGTCTCAGCTTTTATTAATTAAAAAAGAAAGATAAAAGAAAAAGGTCAACAGAAAGGGTTTTCAGATATCATATCTTTCAGGAAAAATGAAAAACAGGAATCTTTAAGACTCAAGAAAGGTTAAAAAAAGGGGAGCCAAAAAATCCCTGTTTACAAAAATATCCCTGATTTTTAAATATCTATCATATTGGCATAATTGGCACTTAAAAATAGAATATTGGTAAAACTGGCATTCTTTAGCCCCCATTAATTGGCAAAACAGTTTTAGTCAGTGACAATCTCTGGCTTCAGTTCGAAGGAGATCTTACAGAATACCTTGGTACATAGAAGAAGTAGACGTGGGTGCACCATGCCTTGATGTAGCTGCTGGGCTGCTCTGTGGCAAACCCAGGTACAAAGCGTTCCCAGGCTCAATGGTGTTGATGTAGTCACACTGACATATTCTTTCAGCCCGACACTGTATGGTCACTTATTTCAACACAGCAGCAATTTTATTTTGGATAAAACCTTATCTGTGCTGGCTGCTGTTACAAGAAAATGAAGAAAATGTCTTTCTAAGTGGGGGATGAAGCAGATGCACAGAACATGAGTAAACCAGGTAGGAACATTGCAACAGCTCCCAGGTGAAATCCCACCTCCGCTGAAGCGGGTGCAAAACTCTCAGTGAGGGCACTGGGACTTGGATTTCCCTCGGTGCTTTCCTTCACCTATGGGAAAAGCCAGCGTGGCAGCCGCACTGCGGGGAGATGTGGTACCACAGTGAATCAGAGCATGAGTTAATTTCGATACCCCTTTCAATACTGTAATATATTTATAATTTAAATTATAAACTCTTGGGAACAAGTGCTGTGTCTTTTCATACAGCATTCAATATGCTGATGTGTTCAATAAAGAGCAGGTACATTCACAGAAATAAATGCCTCCTTGTTTCAAATATGCTTTGTCCTCAGGTTAGAGATACATTATCAATATGATTTTTATTTTTTCACAGTGAATTGTTTGTTGTAGAGCAATAAAAATACTATTGTGGGCCCACTTCACCCCAGCAGCTGGGACCTACATGTAAGTGGACACCCTTGGCCATATTCTGTCTCTCTGGTCAGCATCAGTGAACGTGTCCCTGCTTGGTTATCTCCCAGGCATGATGAATACACTGGGATGTAGAAGCCAGAAAAATCTCAACAGCAGTAAAGTAATAATGGAGAAACTTAAATTTTAAACCTCAGTCAGTCAGATCTACTCAGCCGCAGAAAAAGTCTCAGGAAATTCTTTGTGATCCAATATACAGACAAACTTAGAAAGCCTCCCGGAGAACCCAGCCTTTTCTTCTGGGAAATTACAACTTCTTTATCTGCCCAGGGAGTGAAGGGAGGTATGGAATGGAAAAATGTACGGCAATGTGATGGTTTGAGACAAGCGATGCTGCTAACCATAATGAAACACTGGTGCTACATTTATACCTATAGAAATTTGTGTGTGTGCATCTGTGGGGAGCGAGGGGAAAGAGAGAATGAAATGTAAAAATACAATTAATTTCAGTAACCTCCACAGGTATGTTCCCAGGTGACATATGTATTCCCAGACAAAAAAGGAATATGCTACAGATTAGAACGACATATAGTTCCCTTTGCTTTTGCTCTGCCTTGAATATGCTCTCAGACCCCCTCACCAGCACGCAGCTCCTCACCCTCCACAGAGCTCAGTCAGGCTCTGCTGGTCTCTCCTCAGTCCACACAGGCTCACAGCAAAAGTCGCTTGTTTTCTACATCACTCCATCTATGGTCCTTGCTTTCAGTTTCCCCTTTTCTTACCAGCTTCCTTCTCTTCTGTCCCTCTCGCAGCTCGTGCTCCATTGTGAATTTCTCTCTCACCTCTCTATGGCTCTGCTTACGCTGGCTAAAGCTGCTGTGCCTCCTCAGTCGTGCAGAAGAAGTGATGCCCCTGTGCATCAGGTAACCTTGAGCAGCTTTTCCTCCCACTTCTCCAAAGCATCCTTCACTGGGATAGCTCACTGTTGCTACCTTCATCTACTCCTTTTGCACTAACTTACATGGACACTGGATGAACTAGCTGTCCATGCATGAAATGACCTCCTATTTCAGTAGGGAAGTCCTCCTTCTCCCTCACCTTCCCACACCAATGTCCCTGGCTGTGTTATTCTCCAGTTTAAATTGTAAGTCTCTTAGGGAAGGCAGTCTCACCCCTGGGGTGTTTCTGGAGTACTATGGCAGGCCTCTCTGGCTGCTTAGAAATTATCAACGACAATATTTTTCTCAACGCTTCTGCACATTGTAAAAATAGATGCTTACCAAATGTATGAAATTAAAGCAGCCTCACGGGAAAGAAAGCCCGAAGCACCCCAGGCGGGGAGACCCCCGCTGATGCCCAATTTGTGCATTAGAAGGTGATAAGCGGGAAGATACAGCATGGAGCCAAGCCAGTCTCCTGGTGGTTTTGTTGTTGTTGTCTCAACATGGTGGAGAATATCCTGACTTGCCAGTAAGTCAAGGAACAATCTTTTCCTATTATGCCGGCTCGAATACTAAACCGGCTTACAGTCACACATCTACATGATCCTAACCTTCCCTCATTACAAACACAGTAGGGATTTACTTGCACCATACTAGCTTTGCATGGGGCCAATATTTTTATGCAGCAAAATCACATATTGTTACCTCCATATGTACAGTGAAAGCAGCATGAGTAACGGAACCTTTAATCCTCATTTTTCAAAATTAGATTATAGTTTTACCTTCACTTTCTCTTAGTTTTTAAATCCCTCCCAATGCCGAGCACTGAAGATGCTGCTCTCCCTCTAATCACATACTCTGGTGGCTTCAGTTGTGGCTGACTAGAAGGGGCTGCCTGTGCAGATCCAGATCCCAGAAGACTGCCTGGATCGCTTTCAGTCACCTTCCTTGTGTCCCTTGAAGAATTAGTTTAATCAGAACAGATAAAGTAAATGCCATATAATGTAAAATTAAATTAAAACCTATATGCAACAACAAAGATAGCATTAAGATGTATCCATCATGCCTCTCTATCTCTGCACTTGCAGATAAACAGGGAGATTTATAAGGCAGGAACTATTTCAGTGCAAAACCAGAGGCTGGCAATGTTGCATTAAGCTGCATGTATTTGTCAAAGGCTTTTCTGAAAGTTGTAAGATCTGCACCATGCAGTCTTTTCTACCTTCTGCCACACTCTGGAGTGAAACATGTTATGCAGCATAACATAGTGGATCCTGCCTTAAGGTACAAGGCAAAATCATTGTGTGATCTACTCAGCTGCCTCACACCCTAATTACATAGTTTTAGCTGGCATATATGCTCCACAGTACTGCAACATAGTATTCTTGAGGATCACTTAGTAAATTCCATGTAATTGTTGTAAAGTAATTATTCTGCAAACTGCAGTCTGCTAGGAAGAACTAAATAGCCTTTTATAATTATGGCAGCGTAGTTAAAGTTGCAATTAGATATCATTATTTGGTCCCCTGAAACGATGGCTAGGAAATGTCCTTTGGCCTGAAAATTGCCACATTTATGCTGATAGGAACAGAGAATATTGCTGAAAACATTGAATATGCTGAGCGAAACTGGTCTTGAATGAAATGTAAACAAAAGTCACCTGATTGAAGCACCTTTTTACTCTTATTCCCTTGTGCAATTCCCCCCACCCCCCTACCCCCTTCCTATATCCCTGCCCTGCTTCCATCACCTCTACAAAACTCATTCCCACCCGAAACAGGTAGTGAAGTGAAGGCAAGCACATGTTTCCCTTCACCTGCAAGCACAACTGAACAGCCAGGTCACAGCAAAGCCTCAGAGCCTATCTGCAGCCATGGTCTGCTCTGCACCTTCAGTCTCACAAGCAGAGACAGCTATAAAAAGCCTTCTTCTCCACAAGCTTGTAGGTTTTCACCTGCATTCACCCATGGGTCTCTTCTGTGGGATTTGTAAGCTGAGCTCTAACTAACTTAAAAAGTGAATAAAAAAAAAAAGGAAAGTTGCAGGGTTTGAATGAGGAGGTCTCCTGAAAGCAGATCGCATATTTAATTTGCTCCATCAAACAATAAGAAGATCAAATGATTTAAACAGTTGATGTGTTGTGAAAACTAGGATATGTGAAGCTAGGATATGGATGGAGTCCTAATCACTCCTTTCCCCTCAGTGTCATTCACCTTCTGTGCAGTGACACCTTAGATTTTGGAGTTTAATGTGCTGGCAATTGGAAGATGCTTCTCTCAATATATTTCTAGACAGATTATTTTTCAATAGTTTCTATTGCAATTCTAATTCTATTCTACTTCAAAAATGTCTATTTTCAATAATAAATATATGAGATAATGCCACGAGTTCCTTGTATCTTAGTTTTGTCTTTTGCATTGTACCCTTGGAATATCCTCTGTAAACTTTGTTTACAGCTTCAGTTTTTTACTCATATCCTGCTTTTCTCCCCCTCTCTTTCTCTTTCCTCCCATTCCATTTGCTTCTCACCATCTTTTCTTTCTCCTTTGAATCCAGCATCCCGGGAAGTTCAGTAAGCATGTCCTACTCAGTATTATTCATGCAGGTGTCTTACAGGACTTTTTTTACACATGCTGTGAGGAATCGAGTCCAATCTTGGGCAAAGGTTTCTGAGGAAGGTGACTTTATTACTCAGACGCACTCTGCAGAATACAGATAAACTTCAGTACTCCCTCTAACCCTCTATTCCTCTTCTAGCACTTCCAGCACAGAGAGTTTTCTTCATTAACAAGTCCAAATCACTACGTATTTGCAGCACCAGTGGTCAACGACTGCATGTTTTACTTGGTCCGTGAGATGAGCTAAATGGGTAAGTTACTTTCCCTGGTCAAAACCATCCTTTTTCCTTAATGGAACAGCTTAATTATTCCTTCTTTCTCCCAGTCCTGGGGGACAGATTATTGAAGACAGATGGGCGCAGAAGTGTGCATACATTAGCAGGTGAGGCTGGATGCAGCTGTTCCGCGGATGGGAGTGCCGACAGCTGCCTGGTCACATCCAGACACCCAGGAAATTGCCTGAGCCTACCAAACGTGTGGGGACCAATGGTGACCTTGTGTCATTCTGACACCTTCAGCTAGGGGCCTACCATGTCACACGCGCACAGACACAAAATCCCGCCCAGCCTTGTAGACTTGGGTGCGTGCATCAGACCCGTGCAAACGTGCAGTCACACGGGCATGATTTTTTAAAGTCATCCATTTGCATCAACATCACGGTCTCCCTTCCCCATTGCTTTACAACAGCCTTTTAAAATTTATGTTAATGTCGTCTCTTTTGCTGCCACTAGTTTCCTTCCTTCCTGCAAACCCTCTGAAGCTGCTTGCCTGGAAGGTGCTGTTGCCTGCTGGTTGCAGGGAAGCCAGCAGGGCTGCCATCAGCCTCTGCAGAGCCCAGCCGAGGAGGGGAAAGTTGATGCTTTTGCAGGTTTTGGGCTGTGCTGAGTGAAGAACCATCATATTAATGTTTCCTGTTTAATGGGAAATCCAGAGAGGTGATAGCTATAGACTGATCCCTGATGCAACCAGCAGGACCTCTGCTATTCTGGTCTTAACACTAATGTGACATCTGTCCTTCAAGTTGGGCAGTTTGGCAGCTGTTGGAGCAAGTCCAGAGGAGGGCCACGAAAATGATCAGGGGGCTGGAGCACCTCTCCTAGGATGACAGGCTGAGAGAGTTGGGGTTGTTCAGTCTGGAGAAGACAAGGCTACGGGAAGACCTTAGAGTAGCCTTCCAGTATCTGAAGGGGACCTACAGGAAAGCTGGGGAGGAACTTTTTACAAGAGCATGGAGTGATAGGTCAAGGGGGAACAGTTTCAAGCTGAAAGAGGGTGGATTTATATTGGATATTAGGAGGGAATTCTTTCCTGTGAGGGTGGTGAGACACTGGCACAGGTTGCCCAGGGAGGTTGTGGCTCCCCCCTCCCTGGAGGTGTCAAAGGTCAGGTTGGATGGGGCTTTGAGCAAACTGGTCTGGTGGGAGGTTGGAACTAGTTGATCTTTAAGGTCTTTTCCAACCCAAACCATTTTATGATTCCATGATTAAGGTGGAGATTTTAAAGTACCCAGCTGATTTAGGAGCAGCAATGACATTAGCTGTATGGTTTATATTTCTCAGTTCATTTTCCACTTTTTAAAATGTGTGAAATTTTATCAATCATCTCCTTGGATGCCTCACTTCAAGACGGGTGATAACCATGACCTGTGTGCAACTGGTACAAGGCTTGAGTGACATGAATCACACGCATCATCCCCACGTTGTGTTTGTGACTAGAGACGACCACTGCAAAGTTGCATAACTACAGATATTCATCTGTCTTGAGGGGGACTCATCTATCCAAGCCTAACAATTTGCTTACTTACACTGTGAGGTTGCTTCAGTTCATCTCTGTAAAAGTGCAACTATAGTTTGAAAGTGCAACTGCTGTACATGTAATTGGGATATTAAGTGCATCAATTGCACTGTTGAGGGGGTCCCAGAATGGTTTTCCAGGTTGCATCTCAGGAGCCCACTGGCTCATTACTAAGCAATGTCTCCTAAGAAACATGATTTGTGTCACCCTGTGTGGCATGACACAGTGACACAATGAATTCTTTAGAGGAAAACTCCTTGGGATAAAGAGGCCATGCTGCTTTTCTGCCTCAGTGCAGAGTCTAAACCAGTTTCCCGCAGGCTGTGAGTAAGACTGAGAGGAACAGCCACCAAAAGACTGAATGCTCTAAGAGTTTTCTTAGCTCAGACAGTAGATGTGCTCTTCAGCTAGTGAGCAATGCTAAGTACAGATCTCTAGCCTTCCTTTTCTTTTTTTTTTTTTTTGAGGGAACCCTGTGATGAGTGGTTTTATTAATCCTCCCACAGAGCTAGTTAGAAAACTTTGAAATAAAGTCAGCTGCTGGAAACCCTGTCTGGAGTCTGCATAACCTCATTTGCATTTTGATTTCTGTGATTTAACTGAAGGCACAGGTTGTCCCTGCCAAATATCCCTTGCCTACCGAGGGATGCACAAGGTAGAACTGCCCAAAGCAGCCTGACTTATGAGGACTGCCACGGCAACACAACCAATGCATCCCTAAACATTTAGTAATAAAAAATCTGTTGTTCTTTAGTCGCCAGGATTTAACAAGCCTAATCCCTAGGAGAGGTGATAAAAATTCATTAATCTAATTAAATACTTCTTATTGCCAAAGTGACTTTGTAGAGTAGCTTTGCTGAAGGATAAGTGCAAAGTAAAATGGAGTCCCAGCAGAGAAACAAACGTTAGACTTCAGCAAGCTGGTACACGCTTCATTAAACTCATAATTATCCTTTGGTTCTAAGTAGCTGATAATATTTAATGAGTATCCAAGATAATTTAAAGAAAATGTTTACTAATGAGGAACAAACAGTGCTATGGAAAACTGATATCTGGGGTACCATACCCATGTATCTTGCCTGTATCTTGTGTACTCGCTTTTGTACAAGTGATTTAAATGTTCTTTTAAAACTGTTTTACTATGGGCTGGTGTTGCCAGCTTCACCCAGATCCCCTGTGAAGTACAAGGCATCCTAGGGAGGAAAGGACATGCTGCAGAACAGGTAGTGCTGCAGGGGACCACAGGCAAAATAAATCTGAGATGTCTGAGCACAGAGAAGGGAGCAAGGCACCCTGGGATTGGGGTCCCTCGGTGATGCCAATGGGCTCATTTTGGCCAGTACTTTCCTAAACATTAACTCCTGGCTTCTAAATTGGGAGGGAGCCACATTTTTTGGCTCCTTGTGGGCAGGTTTGTGTGATCAGGGTGAGCACACTTCAGTCTGTGCATTTTTTATCATTAACTTTAATAGGAAAATAATTTGACTCGTGACAGTGTACATATCATGTGTTGGCAGGTGTAGCAGGATAGCCGGCTGAGCACTGGCTGACTGCTTTCCTCTAATATTCCTCTGCAGGGATTGGTTTCTTCTTCTCTAGGGGAATGTGACTTCTAGCTCAGAATACTCTATACTGGAGATACAGCATGTGTTTTCTTTGCCTTTGCATCCCACAAAATTACAGCTCTACATCTTTCGAGTGCAGATAAATAAAAAGTTGTGATTCTTACTTAAAAGATGGTGGGGAAGAAAATGCATTGTCTTGTGCCAATGCTAGGACAATGAGATGTAGGAAATTAAGAGGTGATGAGAAGGAGATCAAGGGGAGGAAAAGGGGATTGGAATTGACGAGTGAGCTGTGCCCTGCCCCTTCATCCACCTCCTGTGAGCTTTTTGCTCCTGCTCTCTGAGCCTGCCTCCATCCTCCCTCATGGAACCTCAAGCTCTGGCAAGGCTCCCTCTCACCAGCTGGCTCCTATCCCTGTTTGTAAACGCACTGCTTTGTGAGGTCTCTTGTGTTTGCACCCCCACAGCAGAGTGCCCAGAATGAGCTATAGTGACTTAAATCAGCATCATCACACTGCAGCATCATTTATTTTATATGTAGCAGCCATATTTAGCAGTCAGTGTAA
This sequence comes from Aegotheles bennettii, assembly GCA_013398125.1. Lineage (NCBI taxonomy): Eukaryota > Metazoa > Chordata > Aves > Caprimulgiformes > Aegothelidae > Aegotheles > Aegotheles bennettii. The sequence goes on from VZRW01001399.1 coordinate 13,751, forward strand.
AAAGAAACAACCTGTATTGCCCATATCTTGCGGTCTTCTATTTCCCTTGCGATGTGATCTGGCCTGATTTATCACTGGTAGGTCCATTTCTGGGAGCTGGGATTGCTTTTCCTAACACTGTGTCTCTCCCTGCCTGATGATTTTTCTGAGGTTGCCCAATTGAAGGGACATAACCCTGCCTTGAGACAGCGGTGGTTGTGCTCAGTATGATCAGGACCAAACTTCTAAGTCTTAATACTGGGGTTTTCAGGTGGATATCAGCCACTGAGCTCTCTAAAGTCATCACATGCTTTCCTGCAGTGTGTGATGAACTCTGATAGCAGCCAACACTTTGAAACCAGATAGCAAACAGTAGAGCAGAAGCACACATAAATATAAAATTAATGTAGATATTTCTCACTTTCATCACAGCAGGAAAACAGCCTCTGCTCCAAAATGCCTGCATATAGCCTTGTGTCCTGATGGCATACATGTATTATCACAGGTATTCTGATGATGGAATGAAAAGAAACAGAGGCTGTGTGGATTAGCAGACCACATGCATGTGCCTATTTTATGGCTGTGATTATCTTTGTAAGGTGCTTAAATGCTGCAAGTGTGGCATCCTATAAATGGATAGACAGATTAGATTAGATCTGCAGTTCTCAGCAAGGGAGTTTATACCTGCTTGGCTCACTTGGAGGCTGAGTTTCTCTTTAAATGCAGTATTGCTAGCTGTTTCTTATGCCCTATATCAACTGGGTTTCCAGCCAGCAGCCTCATAGGGCTTGATGCTGTATCTTTGATCTCAGATAGATTTTTGTACATAAAATCACATTTCACACCAGCTTTACAAGTTGTTATGTTAATTCATTGGCTTTCTACTATCCTGGCTACTTGTTATGGTTTGAGGGGACAGACAAATTTTACGGTACTGCTGCAAGGACCCAAAGAGGGGGGTGGAGTTTAGGACCCTTTGTGAAAAGGGGTCTGAGGTGGAGAAAGCTGAGGTATCCATATTCCCTCCCACTTCCTGCCAAACTCTATAAAACCCAGCAAAACGGGAAGTTCCTCCTTTTTCTTCCTGCTCTCCTTCTCCTTGCCGTGTGGAGGTGTCCTGGAGGGAGAAAGAGCCCTGCCTTTGTCACCAGCTTGCCATGTGCTCTGCAGGATCCGAATCCATCGGGTGCTGGGAAGAGCTTTGGACCCCTTTTTCTTCCATTGGCTTTGCCGTGAGGGACTTTTGGGAACTTTTATCAGCAATCATGAGAATCGAGTTGTATATATTTGTATGTATTTTGTTCTTCTCCCACCTATTACTCCCCCTCCCTATTTCATGAAATCTGTTACAGTTTTAACTTCCATCCTTTAATCCTCTATTCCTTATTCCCCTTCTGTCTTCCCCCGAGAGGGTGGAGGGGAGTAACAAAGAGCAAACTGTTCTCTGGGTTGTGGCTCGCCCTGACCACTTAAACCAAGACAGAACTATAAACACAATAAATACAATATAATGAATATATAGAGTAACACCATTCATGCATCCAGTCCTGCTTCTGAAGTAAAATCCAGGGCAAACCTCTCATGCAGGGGAAGGGCAGGATTTTGTCCCAGATCTGTGTGTATCAGAATTTCAATTTTTGTCTAATGAAAAATTGATTTCAGAGGGGTTGAAAAATAGCTGATGCTTGGACCATTATGTCTGTGCTACTGCTATATTGCAGCACTTCACTGAAGCTGGGCCTCCCATTCAGATGCATTGGCAGAGTGCCTGGAGATGGCTTTTTGTTGAATCTTTGGGATTTGAAAGGAGGAATAGGGTAAGATTACTCTTTTGCAATATTTCTAAGCCTTGCAACCAGTTGCTGGCTTTAAAGCAGGAAAAGTGTCATTCTAATAGCTGACTTTCCTCTATTTGACAGCAGGATTGCAGGTGTGGTTCCTATTCTGCTACACGAAAGGTGCCAACCTGGTGAGCAGTCATGGGTCTACCAAAAAGAAACACATTTGGGGAATGCAGGCATAGGAATGAGAATGGTTTATGCACATCCTCTTGGAGACAGAGAAAGTGTCATCAAACTGTGCTAGCCACTCAAAAGTTCGTTCCTTGAAAAATCCAAAGCACTTTTCCTATTTAGCATCTTACAGCTGAACAGATATGTTGATGTGTTTACAGCTACCGTGAAGGGTAGAGTTAAGTGTAACAGTGACGAGAGCTTCATAGCTCAGTGCAATATAACATCACCCTTGTGAGACGCAATTATTCCAGCTTGTGTTTTTAAATAGTTGTTTTTCTCAGTGTGAAAGCTGAATCACATAACATAACAATGTTATTCATAAAGATGCAAGTTTTCTGTTCCCAACAAATTTCCTTTGATTTTAAAGGGGAAATTGTATGTAACCAAAAAAATCTACAGGGGCTGCACAGAGCAAGAGCCAAAAATCCCTCCCAACAAACCAACCCTGACTAAAAGGAACACCTTTTCTTCTTGTTTCCTGTAGACATGTGAGGTTAGGTGGAACAAGATTTTAGAGATTTCTGGTATAGCCCTCATGATACATCTATTTTTCTCTTTGCACTACAGGTGTCACTGATTTTAGTGAGGGAGTACTGTGTATGTAGCACTAAAATTAGGGTGTGATTATGGGTTTAGGGCCTCATCCTGACTGTTATTCTTAATTCAAAGTGTTTCAGTGATGTTACTCTTGATGACCATCTTGGCTTTCAGTATTTAAAATGCTGGACTATTGCCCTGCCCTGTGTGAAGCTGCAGCCTGGTGAGGGGCTGTTTGTATGCAGCTGCTGCCATCGGGGCGCAGGGTGTGCTCTGCCCCCAGTCTGTCCTTCTGGCACTGACTGGGCTGGTGGGACCTTCAGAAGGGCTTTGTTCAGGCTTGGACACCCACTTTCTGTCACCTAGGCAGGCAACAGTAAAGATAACTGAAGCAGAGAGTTTGTGGGGCTACAAATTAACACAGAAACAAAAGGATTTCTGAATTTTTTTCTATGCCGGCATTAAAAAATGCAGCACAGTTTCAATTCTTCTAGGCCAAAATATTGCACACAAAATACAAGCAAACTGGAATTTGATTACAGTAATGGAAACATAAGGAAAAAAATAGCATAATATTAAGAAAAATTAGACACTTCAGCCGAGGTGATTCCTTATTACCTTGTAAATTATTTGTCATGAATTCTTCATAGTTTGGTATATAATACTTGACTCCCACTATTGAGATTTAACTATAAAACTACCAAAGTTTCAAAGGTAACTTCTAAAAGGAGTCATTGTTTCAGTAGGACAGGCTGAGGGGAAAAACTCTCCTCAATAATTGATGAACAGCATATATTAAGTATCCAATCTACTCCAGGTAATTGTACTAGGTTTTCACACTAGGTAAACAAATAACTATAATGGAAACCCAAGTGATTAATGGTTAGCTAAGAGCACCCATGAGTGGAGGGCTTCAGTTCCAAATTCCAACATATTTTCAGGCAGAAAGTTGCTGCTGTGTCTTAGTAGCGAGAAGGTTGCAAGGTTTGCTGAGATGTGAACCATGTTAAAAGGGACACTACAGAAGAGCAGAGGAAAAGACAGAGGATGCTGATGCATGAGGTGTTCTCATGCTGTGAAAAGATTAAAAAATATGATGGGCAATGGTTTGTGTGTTAAACAGGGGGGGCAGCTTGATTTCAGAGCTCCATCTCTGGGAAGTTTGACAATGAAGAAAAATGCACTGGTCATGTTACAAAAGTGACAGTGCGCAACATGCTGTGTTCATCCACTTGGTATGAAGTCTGCCTGTGTAAAGTCTTTGTGTAGCATAAGAACTAGGTTTACAGATATAAAGCTTATCTGAGTGCCTGGTTTCTCCTCCTCTGTTTCTCTCCATTTTTTAAATCTCTCTCTCCATTCAAATTTTATTCCATTGGCTGGGGGGATGAGGAGGGGGCAATGAAGCAAATACTGGACTGCCTCCAGGAGCCCAAATGCTCTGCTCAGCCCTGCCGCCAGCAACCTGAGCAAGCCTGGACACATCAGGCAGCACACCAGCCTCCCTTCCTGCAGCCTTGGGTGAGCATTTCCACACCGCATCCTGGCATCTGCTGGTGAGTGGCACTGCATCTGTCCTGGATTTATTCCATCTGTTATTAATGATGACCCCGAAGGACTGAAAGGAAGCTGCCTCTGCTTCTCTTGTGGGTCACTGTCACACTGGCGAACTCAGTTTGTTTTCCAGCATCAGATGTCTGTGGCCAAAGCCCTGCTCAGTGTCCTCTCTCTGGGTGCTTTTCAGGGCAGAGGGGGGCTGGAGACACTGGAGTGGAAGCACGAACCCTCTGTGCCTTGGGCACAGGCGCACCCCTCAATGGGTGCTCGGTGCACGTGGAATGACAGACTTGTCTGTGGGAGCAAAGGCTACTGCAAGAGCTGACCTGAAGGCTCTGTAATGCTGGTTGTGCATTTCATATGGAAAGCATGTTTGTATCGGTTAAAGAATTGAGGCAAGCTAACTACGTGCATTCATTTTCACATGTAAAACCTCACACCCATTATGTCATGGGTACAGCATAGCATCCTCTCAAATTGTTTGTAATTCTGTATTTAAAATGATACCGTGTTGTTAAGTTAAGCAATTATCAAGACCTCAATTCCAAGACACAGAGGTTCCAGGTTATAGGTCTCATGAGTTTTATTTACTTTAATTCATGTCAGCTCATTATCAACCTCATCAGCAAGCAAAGACTTAAAAGTAAGCCTGGATCAGTCATTATTCTAGGTACACACATGTGGATTAAGGGTCTTTTCATCTATACAGTTTGGGAAAGGGGGGTCGAAATCTGTATTGTTTCACTTTCCATTATTCAAATTTGAAAAATAATTTTTAAATGAGTCAGAGAGGCCATGGAGATCACTAATAACATCTCTCATATCAGAAGTAATTTGGTTTGTAACTCTCTATGATCAAATCAAATAATCCTTTTATACCTGACCAAAATTACTTTGTAGAGTTCATGTGCTATTGCTAATAATTATCATCACAGTGTGTCTTTGAACCATCAGTCATTCTGTTATACAGATTTTTATGATGAAGGTGTTAGGACTAGGATCTGATGTCTCTTTATGATGGATTCCCTGAAATACAAATACTTTTCAGCTGGCTTGCAAGTAGGATAGACACAAGTAGCCATCCACTATTGCAATCTCTTGCAAACTGCAAGTCAGTCTTCTTGTCTAGAAAGATGTCATGGTACCTCCATGACCCCAATCTCCTCTTTCGCTGCTATTTCAGTCTGGAGGAGGCTCAGGGTGACCTCATCGCTCTCTACAACTACCTAAAAGGAAGTTGTAGTGAGGTGGTCTCTTCTGCCGTGCCCATAGTGAAAGGACGAGAGGAAACGGCTTTAAATTGCAGCAGGGAAGATTCAGATTGGACATTAGGAAAAATTTTTTCACTGTAAGGGTGATCGGGTATTGGAATAGATTGCCCAGGGTGGTGGTGGAGTCACTGTCCCTGGAGGTGTTCAAGATGCGTCTGGATGTGGCCCTGGGTGATATGGGTTGGTGGTGATGTAGGTAGGCAGTTGGACTGAATGATCTTGAAGGTCTCTTCCAACCTTGATGATTTTATGATTCTATGAATGTCCACTTGGTCTGCCTTAGTCCTACTGACTTCTCTCAATAAGGATAATAACCAACTTTCAAAATCAGATTAGATGATATTTAACTGACTATGATAATTTTCATTTTGATGTATGTTGTCTCAAAATAAGAAGGCAGAGTTTCTAAACTACTGTGAGAGAGTGTGAACTCTGTATTTAGCACTATTTTTGGTAAAACTGTGGGCAAACTTCTTCATCTTTACAAAGTTATTTCTATGTCCTTAGGGATTTCTTGCTGCACTAAATCTTGCAGCTATGTTTCTCATTTGGGGCATCATTCTGCACAGGTGGAGAAATATGATTCTAGTTTCTTCTAGAAAGCTTTACTTTATTCAGATTTCAACATAAAACATAGTAAGTGTTGGTGTGCTAGTCAAAATTTTGAAATTTATTGGCCCTATGCTAATGAATAGTGAGGTGAAGATGCTTCACTTCCTCTTCCATTCACAGGTTTCTCCAAATCCTATAAAATACAAACTATTTTGTAATTTTAACCACTATATTAATTTGAATGCAAGACTGGCATCCCTATATGTATTTATGAGATGCATCTTTCATCACGATATTGCACCTCTCATGTTTTTGATAAGGCTTCTATCCTGGGGTCCCCCTGGGATTTTGCAGCCCTGGATAGTGGCCGAGCAAACCCTGCAGGCTGAAGCCCTGAATTCTAGGAGCCAGGTGCCTACCATCAGGATATTTAAGCCTTATGCATGTTATAACAAGGTAGACCAAAAAAGAAAAGGCATTATGTTGTTCTTTCAAAAAGGATTCAAACTTCTTTCCAGGGGCAGGGAATTACAGAGTTTGAGGGGCTGCCTGAGCCTGGCTCCTGCCAGCTTTACCTTTGAGTTAAACAGCAAAGTGTCCTGTTTGAAAGCAGATGTATAAAATGAGGTGGGTAGGGAGAGATCATTTCTCAGATAATCTGGAGTCGGGCCATTCGGGCTTTAGCAGATTGTAACCGATATCTTGGTTTTCTCTGGGAAGTAAATGGGTGGCCAGCACAAAGTAATGAAAGTCTTTATTACCAATGGTACCTTAGAAAACTCCTCCAGTGTACAGTGACAATGAACTGAAATTGCTTTATTAGAGTGGCCTAAAAAGGAGAAAAAGTAGAAAATAAATAAAACTTTGCCAAGAGCCTTAAGACACCAGGAAGAAAAGACACAGCCTGGCATAACTGGGGGTGATCTCCTCCCTCCCAGGTCCTTTGCCACACAGGGGCTGTGGCTCTGAGGATCCCGCTGAGGGGGTATCACTCTGTTCTCTGGCTCGATGCTCATCCCAAAGTGCAGTTTCAGTTTGTGCTGAGTTATATCTCTGCTGGGTTTTATTCCATTTGCAGCAGAGCAGTATCAGGGAAGGCAAGCAGGGAATAACAGCTCCTGTAATGGCTGCAGAGTCCTGGTATGTGAGAGCCTGAGCATCGGCTCCTGGTGCTTATTTTCCCCCACTTTTGATGGAAAACTATGTCAATGGATGTCAAGGTAGATTCTTCTTTTCCTCTCTTTCCTCCCCTCCCCCTCACCTCTCCTCCTTCAAGTCTGTCTCTGTGTCATCTCTTCAAAGTACACTACCTGTAAAATATTGATTCACAGCAGGCTAAGCTGCCAGGTTTAGATTTCTTTTTCACTGGCAGCAATAATAAACTACTACAGACAGTGCAGGCTCAGTACCGGCCTCATCATTGCACCACAAGCACATCAGTCTGTCTTATGCGTGGCTCAACGTAATGAAATAAGGACCCAGAGGTATCTCAAAAGGAAGAGGGAACTGAGAAACAACCACGAGGGACATCAAAGGAGCCTAAGGAGGTTGTAAGTTGACAATGTAGCAAGTGCCACCCTAAACAGCAGTAAAAGCAGCTCTGCTTATTCAAAGTAACTTGTCAGGAAAAAAACAATACAATAAAACCAGTACCACCTGAGACTAGAAATCCAGAATAAAATACCCTTTCTCCTTCCTCTGTTCAGCTTAAAAACAGGAATACCACCCACTCCTAGCTATCTTCATAGTCTTTATGTTGTTGAAAAAAGTGTCAGGAATGATTACAGGAAGGTAAAAAGACCCTCAATAGCTTATGGCAGTGCTATGAAAATTGTGTCTGGTGGGAACAGTAGGTTGACGTATGCAGTGCATGAAATGTATTCCAGTTTGATCAGAGGCAAGGCTTTCCTGCCTTATGAGCTATACAAAGAGTAAGGCGGAGGTCTTGGTATAAGCCAAGGTCCCATGCTGACACTTCCCCCTTTGGTGTGTGCTCACTGGAGTGCTCGAAGACTTGAGTAATAAAGCCAGACAAAAGAAAGATGTAAAATGTTCTTTGTAAACAGTGAGGGCTTAGGGATATGCTCAGGAAAAAAAGCTGGAGCAGAATATTATTTTCCTTAGGCTAGTACGCCTACTGTATTGCTGTCTTGCAAAAAACCCCTCAAAACCCGACAAAAGAAGAGTACATCCATTTGTTTACATTTGTTCATGTTTCTATTTTCCCTCAACTGTGTCTACTTTTATTCTAATCAGTTTTCAGGTAGAAGCAAATGGGAAAATGTCATATGAGCTCTTCTGCTTTTGGCTGCCACTCACTTCACATTTGAGAGTTTGAGGGAGGGGAAAGCAAACAAGGAATGTCAATAAGTCAATAGGGAG
>VZRW01001411.1:0-31439 GCA_013398125.1 Aegotheles bennettii
CTGCCACAACTTGAGGCTGTTTCTTCTGGTCCTGTCACTTGTCACTTGGGAAAAGAGACCAACATCAACTTGCTACAACCTCTTCTCAGGGAGTTGTATAAAGTGATAATGTCTCCCTTGAACCTCCTTTTCTCCAGGCTAAACAACCTCAGCTGCTCCTCACAAGACTTGTGCTCTAGACCCTTTACTAGCTTTGTTGCCTTTCTTTGGACTTGCTCCAGCACCTCAATGTCCTTCTCATAGTGAGGGGTCTAAAACTGAGCATATCTGAAAAACAGAATGAATGTCTTCAGTAGTATAACAATGAGATGGTCCAAGTTGCAACTGTTTTATTACATCTTCAGTTACCAATACTACAGTTTGAGATGAAAAAGCTTCCTCATTTTATCTGAAAATAACAGATGCTTGTCATGCAAAAGAAAAAAGGTGCTTTTTATTTTATTTTTTAAAAATGGAGGAAGTCAGCACATAACTTTCAGGTAAAATAATTGAAACCTGAAGACACAAAAAATTTTTGTTGTAGTTACCTCTATCCAAAACAACCCTTTCTTCTGGACGCCTCCTGTTACTTTAAATATTAGTTGCACTAGACCAGTAAAGCACTAGAGGGAGCTCCAAGACAGACTCAAGGCCAGCCCTACCCAAAAAGTGGAGGTTTCGGTTGGGTGTAATGGCAAACACAAACAGGTGTATCTGTGAGGGTTGTATTTTGCCTTCAGTGCTGTCTCATTATTATTGCCATTTAATTCCTGTGGAATTGATAATGCTCTATTTTGCAATAGCCACCAGATTTTCTGCTTGATAATGCAACTGCAGTGTGCTGCCTCTCTGATACTTTGGCAGGAGAGAGCTGAAAGCTGCTGTGAGATCAGGATCGGGCTTTCTGGTTGGCTTCTTACATGATTAAATGATTAAAGATTGTTTTGAGTGTATGCACGGGAGGCAAATTAAGGCTGAACAAACTGTCTTAATTCAGGTATTATTTTTTTTATTTCAAAAGGTTTGACCCTCCAATGTTAAGTTTATGGTTTATCTTTCTCGATGCAATAATTTATTGTACCCAAATGAGTCTGTTAGACTTGTTTCATTTTAGAAAATGAGCAGCATTTTGTAGGCCAAAACAGATGCTGAATGCCCAGAAGAGATATTGCAAAACATTACAAACAACTGGGCTGTTTCAGTAACATATCTATTGAAGAAAGTAAGCCAGTCAACATCAACTTTTGATTTGGTTGCTCTGGAAATCATGAAGTGCAGTGCATGAATGGAAAGCTTCATCTTTGGAATTCAGACTCTTTGGAGGACCTTTTAGGAGCTTTCAGGATAAAGAATTGGCATTGTTTCATTCTTTGTTGTGCTTTATGAGGTTCTTTGTACAAGGAGTTTGTTTCATTTGGAGTGCAAATAAGTCTAATAGCAGTTAGAGCCTAGAGGGAAATGCTCTACAGCAAAGTGAAATAAGTAATTCATATGCAGATGCTTATCCTTAGAGACTACTGGATCAAATGATATGATTTTGCAGGAAAGTGACAGCTAGCAAATTTCTAAGGCAAAGAGGATTATCATGAGTAGTCTTGAAAGCCTCAGAGTGAGACTGACGCAGCTCACTGAAGGAACTATTTTACTTCAGCTTATCTCTGTCAGTGGTCAGTACTATATACTGCAAGATAAAGTTCAACACACGTCTGGATGTGGCACTGGGTGATATGGTTTAGTGGTGGTATACGTTGGCGGTTGGACTGGATGATCTTGAAGGTCTCTTTCAACCTCGATGATTCTAGAATCATTAAGATTGGAAGAAACCTTCAAGATCATCCAGTCTAACCACCTACCTACATCACCACTAAACCCTATTGTCCAGGGCGACATCCAGAAGCCTCTTGAACACCTTCAGGGAGGGTGACTCCACCACCTCCCTGGGCAACCCATTCCAATATCTAATCACCCTGACAGTGAAAACATTTTTCCTAATGTCTAATCTGAATCTCCCCTGTTGCAATTTAAAGACGTTTCCTCTAGTACTTTCACTATGGGCATGACAGAAGAGACAGACCCCCGTCTCACTACAGCCTCCTTTCAGGTAGTTGTAGAGAGCAATGAGGTCCCCCCTGAGTCTCCCCTTCTCCAGACTGAACAACCCCAACTTCCTCAGCTGTTCCCCACAAGACATATTTTCCAGTCCGTTCATCAGCTTTGTTGCCCTTCTCTGGACACACTCCAGCACCTCAATGCCTTTTTTGAAGTGCGGGGCCCAAAACTGAACACAGCACTCGAGCTGCAGCCCCACCAGTGCTGAGTACAGCGGGGCACTCACTTCCCTGTTCCTGCTGGCCACACTGTTCTTGATGCAGGCCAAGATGTCCTTGGCCTTCTTGGCCACCTGAGCACACTGCTGGCTCATATCCAGCTGGCTGTTAACCAACACCCCCAAGGCCCTTTCTGCTGAGCAGCTTTCCAGCCACTCTTCCCTGAGCCTGTATCAGTGCTTAGAGTTGTTGTGGCCCAAGTGCAGGACCCGGCACTTGGCCTTATTGAACCTCATCCCATTGGCCTCTGCCCATCGATTCAGCCTGTCCAGATCTCTCTGCAGAGCCTTCCTTCCCACAAGCAGATCAACACTTCCACCCAACTTAGTGTCACCTGCAAACTTACTGAGGGTACACTCAATCCCCTCATCTAGGTCATGAATAAAGATATTAAACAGAACTGGCCCCAACACCGAGCCCTGGGGAACACCACTAGTGGCCAGACACTAGTGACCATCATTAGTGACCAGCCTAGAAAGGCTCCTAAAGGGTACTCATTTTTTCCTCCCAAGTTAGCAATTGTTTCTCTAAACTATGAGGATTTATTGTGTTTAGCCTGTAGAGTTTTAGCTCAGCAGTGAGCACAGAAGCTGGCATTAACAGATCGTGTATTCTTTTCAGATCTTTTATATCAACAGAATTTTACTGACAACATCTGATGGGAGATATTTCTCATTACTTTCAATATTCACCCAGTCATCTTTCAATTCTGTTAGAAACTTATTGGGAAAAAAGTACCTCAATTCAACAAGGAGAACATAGAAGAAACTTCTAGTTCATTATTCTACCTTCTCATGGCTCTTCCTCCTAAATTTATCAGTTCCAAATTTACTCCAGCTGTCTTCAGAGATAAAGATCTGAACAAGATTTTAGTAATGTCTGCCCCTCTCTTATTTTTCTCCAGGTTTTTAGACCCTTAATCGGAGAAGAAAATTGTCCTTCAAGGTTTCCTCTGATCTTTTTGATATGTGTTCAGCCTGAGAAGTTCCTCCTCATCTAAGCTCCAGTGTAAAAGTATTTTGCTTTTTAACAGCCACTCCTGGGTGATGACACTCTGCCAGTTTTATGAAAAACACTTTCAACAAAGCCCTTACCACAAAATCAACTGCCCTCTCTAAATGCAAAGTTTCCATTTGAAATGGTATCTTTAAAATAAAATTATATTCACAACTAGACAGACCTTCCAGCTAACTGAGCTGTTTTCCTGCTCTTATAATCTCTCCCAGGTGGTGTTACTGCTTTTCCCACTCACTGACCCTCTGCAGGCATACCACAAAAATTCTACACTGCTTCATTTATTTGTCATTCACTGTAGGAAGTGCAGCATGAGCCTATCAGCCCATCCTCCATCCAGGTCTCACTGGAGATGGCTGCCGATCTACAGGGCTGTATAGGAACATCTCATGCTATGAAAATATAATGTACATTCCAATACCCTCTTCTTCATTAAAGCACATTAAAGTCATAAAAGCATCAGTTTAAATAGACAGTAGAAGCCTAGCATAATCAAAAAATTATTTCTAATTTCTCTACTCTCAGATTGTCTACCTCAGATTTTAAATGAAGTTTAAAAATCATTATGTCCCTTGAGACACAATGAACACTCAAAAATTAAATCCATCATTCTACATTTAATTTGTGGATTTTATTCCAACTGCCATGTTGGGGTTTGCCCTCCCAAATGACTGTTGCTGTTATCGTATGATATTTAGATATTACTAGTCCTTGTAGGGACTAAGAATAAAAAATAAAATATCTTTCACTACAAAAGTATTCTCAATAGTAAGACTCAGGATTTCACTACCTTCAAAATTAATGATGATGGTAATAATAATAATAATAATAATTAATAAATAAATAAATAAATAAATAATAACAATAACTGTTGTTATTATTATTAACATCATTAGTATTTCAAGATTAGTTAGAATTCTTTGGGACATATTCTGATCTGTTGATTTTCCAGCCATATAGCAAAATACAGCAATCAAGGAATAATACACCCCAGACAGTGCATGTTGGTATGATTACCGCATGCCTCAGGTGGTATTATAAAACTTAAAGTCAGTGAATTTGAACCACCCAAGAAGAGGAATTACTCGATCAACATTGCCTGGGAAGTCAGCACGCCTTTATGAACAAAGCAGACCTGTGTGTGCAGTCAGTTCTAGGCAGTCTAAGAACATTTTCTGTTTGTTTCTTTGTTTGTTTGTTTGTTTATTTGGAGGGGTTTTTGTGAGGGAGAGTCATAAAATACAGATTTGCATAAAATAAGACAAGAATCAGGAAGACTTTGAATGTCCAAGATAAAATTTCTAATGTGAGAGATCCACTCCAATGTACTCCAACTGTGAGCTGATGGCAGTCCTCAATGGAACAAGTACAAGCCTGACTCAGTTCAGAAAAGGGTTTTAGGAGAGCACTCTTAGGAGTGCACCTGAACTCCTGCCTAGTCTTGAGCAGAAAAAAATTCTCCATTTTTTTAAGAACAAATTTTAAAGCTCTGTTTAATACTTCACCGAACTTTATTTTTCTTTCAAATTACACTATTTTTTCAAGAAACAGTTTTCTTGTTTTCAGACAGACCTATGCAGCACTATAGTATTCACAGGGAAAAAAAGAAAAACCAACAACAAAAAAAACCACACACACACATACACAAAAAACAAACACACCAAAAATCCCCAACAAACTAGAAAGCTGTAAATGTATTCAGTACATTATTTTATAAGAAGAGTATCAGCATATCAGCAGATCCAGCTACAGGCCATATGACTAAATTTCTGTCTCCCCAGGCTAATGACCACCTAAAATTCTGGTGGAAAAAGAGCTTGAGGAGTCTTGAAAGTTTGCCTGAAATATTCTGCACTACCTTGTGGTACAGGCCACAGAAAGGCACTCAAGGAACTGTTTTGACTTTCATATTGGACGCCTATCCAATCTTTGATATCTTTCTTTGAATACACAAAGCTTAGGAAGCATTCTCAAAGTGTAAACACTTGAGAAATCTAGGTTTCCATTCTGAGTTGTTTTGCTCACTGATTTCCTTGTGAGTAGGGATGCTGGTATTTATCACGTCACACACACGCACTGGGTGTGATATAAATATATGTTTGTGATTAAATTTTCTTAGCTGAAGTACACTAATGCAAGATGGCTACTGTCATTTTACCCAAAATTATATTTTATCTACCATAATCACAAAAGTAGAGATTACTATGAGGTCTGACAAAGCATGTGTGCACTGGTTTTGCAGCTTGAGTGTTGTGTGCCGTAACAGAGAGAACAAATAGGTCTTTTTAAAAATCAAGAAAAGCAGTTCTGTCCAGAAGACTTTGAATAGAAAATAGGTATAATAACAAATCAGCATAGTCTAAAATTCAAATATAACACTTTACACCTCTAGACAAGATTTCAGAGACTGAATTTGTGGTCCTCCTTAGCAGAGGATACAGGGTGGGATTCAATTGGCCCTTAGGGCCATTAAGAGTGCCCTAGAGTGCCCCACTTGCACAACATGTCCCTGGGGAACTATCGGGTCTAGAGAAGATCCAGTCCTTTCAGAAGCTGAAGGTGGACACAAGACAAATTACCCAACAGAATCTCAAATGGCAATAAATATTTGTGTTTGTGGCATTAGGCCGTATTTGCCTTCAGAGCCTTTATTCTCGGTTCTCTTTTTTGACTCTTAGTCTTTATTTCATCCATAAGACCATAAATTATGTGTCTTGATTTCCCATTAAAGATAAGACCTCACTGTCACAGCTACCAAAAGGAAGATTAGAGAAGAAGGGAATGCTGGCAAGGTAGAAAGAAGGGAAGATACAACAAAACTTAGAAAACTCTCGTTGGCCCCCAGGATCATCTTCTGCTTCTTCCACATTGCTCTGAGCACTTTCAAATACTCTCACCCGAACTTAGTTCTCAGCAGTTGTAGCGAGCAGAATAGAAGAGATTTCATGTGCAAGTATAGGAGCAAATACAAAAGGAAACAAGTCATTTGTCTCAGAGTCAAAACAGCTCTTGACAGCATTGAGTACAACTATGTTGCACCAGAAGTAGTGCAACAAATGTAATAGCAAAAATATCAGTCACATCTCATCTATCAGAACCTACCAATTTAATAAAACAATAGAAAAATAGACAGTGGCCCCTGCAAATCTAGGCATTCATTATGGATTAACAAAAGTTTAATACTGGGTTTGCTGAATTAAACTCAACCATCAAGTGCCAAAGCCTACCCTGACCTGGCCAGGATTGTCAGCATTACTTGGTCTTCTATTTTCTTTGGCACAAATTGCAGTTTCATTCACTTCTATCTGGAATTACTTTGCACATGATAAGCTACAAATAGAACAAAGCAAAATAAATCAATTAGATGTCAGCATAAAAATAAGTCTTGTTCACCTTAATATTTAATTTGATTTGCAACCTAACATGTTGTGCTAAATAAGAATCATTACCTTGCAGTCATTATAGGCACATCACCAATAGGCAACTACCTGCACTGCTTGCATCAAGGATTCTGGTTTTTGTACTTCTGGAGTATAAGTACCAATAGTATTAACTTTTTACTGAGATTTATTCCCCAACCTTCAGGTGTTTTTTTAATAAAATACCTATGTAAAGTAAACACAGAAATTTTGTAGAGTTGTTCATTTATTTCAGCATGAGTAATATTTTTTGCAAATACAAATAAGGGAAGTCTTCAGAGTTCAGTGCAAAGATACCTGAGCTTGTTCTCAAGCCACCTATGAATATGGCCACATCTGGCCCACTCAACATCCCAGCTAGTGCACTAGGCACAAGCTCACAGCCCTCATGTTTTCAGACTCTGCCTCATGTCTGCACAACAATGTTCTGTATTGAAGGGAAATACCATTATGTTCACACTGCCCTTGTGGATCTCTTAACACAGCATTGCATTACTCTGGGTACATACTTAAAACCTGAAACATAAAATATTTAGAATCACAGAATCACTTAGGTTGAAAAAGACCCTTAAGATCATCGACTCCAACCATTAACCTAGCATTGCCAAGTCCACCACTAAACCATGTCCCTAAGTACCACATCTACACATCTTTTAAATACCTCCAGGGATGGTGACTCAACCACTTTCCTGGGCATCTTCTGCCAATGCCTGACAACCCCTTCAGTGAAGAAGTTTCTTCTAATATCCAATGTAAACCTCCCCTGCCACAACTTGAGGCCATTTCCTCTTGTCCTATCACTTGTCACTTGGGAGAAGAGACCAACACCCACCTTGCTACAACCTCCTTTCAGGGAGTCGTAGAGAGCAAGAAGGTCTCCCCTCAGCCTCCTTTCCTCCAGGATAAACAATCCCAGTTCCCTCAGCCACTCCTCATAAGACCTGTAGTTCCCTGAATCCTCCTTTCTGCCCTTCTTGTAAATGGGTGTCACATTTACTAACCTCCAGTTAACTGGGACCTCCCTGGTTAGCCAGGACTTTTGATAAATCATAGAATGGTTTGGGTTTAATTGTCATCTAGTTTAATTTGCCTTTAATTGTCATCTAGTCCAACCCCTTGCAATGAACATGGATATTTTCAACTAGATCAGGTTGCTCAGAGCCACATCCAACTTGACCTTGAATGTTTCCAGAGATGAGGCATTTAGCACCATCCTGGGCAACCTGTTTCACCACACTCATTGTAAAAAATTTCTTCCTTATATTTGGTCTAATCTAAATTATTGCCTTTTGTGAAAATTTGACCTTAAGCACAGTAAACAAATCAATTTACAGTAGACCAATATGGAGGCAGCAGTAAAATTTGTGCTTTTTAAAAATACTTTCTTAAACACACTGCTTAAGCAAACCAATCCCTTTCACAGTAAAATAGCTAAGTGTCAACTTTGAGGTTGTTTGCCTGTGATCAGTACCATGCTAACCTTGAACCACATGCTCAGGGCCATAGCCAAGGATGTTTAGAGGATGTGTAGAGGGGCAACAAAAAGTGTGGTGTTTACAACAATAAGAATGTGGACCTGTCCTGGGATTCTAATGCTTTCAACACTAGATGGAAAAAGAGAGGTTGGGTTTGTATTTCCTGTCCTTCTTCATCAAATGAGATACTCTAGCCTCTACAGCTCCATTCAGTCACTTTATTAATTTTTCAGGTAACATAATTGTGCTTTATATTCATTGTAAGCACATTCATAGTCCCTTTGATGTAGTATCTCAGGATCCCAAATTACACAGGTGTATCAAAAAACAGGCAACAACTTGAATCTAAATGCCTAAATACAGCCACATAACAAGGGACATGGAATGACACCCTGAAGCCCCCTTTTCCTTAAGAATAAGGCATTTAGATGTCATCTGTCACATCGAACAGTGACAGTGCATGCAGTACAGAAAAGTAGCAGGCCAAGTATTTCAAGCATTTACTTCACTCAGGAGTGCAGCACAAATGTAGCCCTATTAAAGTCAACAAAGACAAAACTGAGACTTTTACCTAATTAGTCCTTTTCTGAACTAACATTCAGTGTATCCTCACAAAACTTCTAACAAACAACAATACTCAAAAGAATGTAATTCAAAGCTGTCATATATAAGCCAATTGCTATAAAATAATATCACACAACAAGTTAACATTATGCACAAATTAATAAGGAACCATCTTCAGTTGTCCACAAGTATGGTCATCAGAAAATGCACAACAAAAATGTTATGGGTGAGTTCAAATGAATGTTTACATCTGTCCTATAAAACCATGTTCTTTAGTACCATTCAAACACATGAACCACAAAAAGACTTATGTTGTAATTGCAATGATGCTACATCCAAATTATATTTCCTCCAAGGAGACCTTTATCTGTTACTGATGATCTGTTGACAAAATCTGCCATTGCCAGCATGATAGTTTTATCAGAGGGAAGGACACAAAGGGACATGCAGTACTGCAGAGCCTTCCATTAAATGGTAAAAAAAATAACAGAAGTTTCAAGGGTTTTCTTAGAAGGATGAGCAAATGGGAATTCTGATGCAAACACCATGTGAATTCTTAAATGTCCTAGACAGAAATGTCCTCAGTTCACCCCGTCATTATATTAGGTACTCTGGTTTGACAAGTAAGAAAGCCTGCTGGAGAAACAGCTTAATCCATCTGACTCTCACTTTCTTTATCATAAGATTCAAACACCAGGTTCATTTATCACAGTTCAATGAAATACAGTGCCTCAGCTCAGCTGCAGGAACAGGTCTGGAGCAACTTTCATATGGTCTTGTAACAGCTAAAATGAACTTCAACATCTTTCAGTGCAGTTTGAGAGCATTTTTTACTTCACATTTGCAATGGGCTAGGAGCACTCCCCAAAATGCTTATCACTGTTCAACTGATGCATTAGGCAAGCAACTCCATCCATCTTGAGTCCTGGAAGCTCTAGGACATGACCCATCACTCAACTGTTTGCAAATATCTCAGTAAACTATGATTACTGAACTTGAAGTATATAGGAAAATATTATAAACAGCAGGCAAAAGCAGAGGAAAGCTCAATGTGTATTAAAAGAGTAGAACAAGCAAAAAAAAATTGTATTCAGACCACTCAGCTCTTGTACAGCAACATCCCAAAGAGATTCCCACTTCCACATCTCATATTAATCATGCCGAACTAGAGGCAATACCTTTGAGTTTTGACTACAAAAAGGTGCTTCCTCTTCCTGAAAACAGAATTAGACAGAGATTAGAGAGACTGTAGAGAACCAAACCTTCTGTGCTCACTCCCAGTTCCATCAGTGACCTGCTGTGCATCCTTTGCTCACACTTGGGGAAAACTGAGAAACAGTACAAATTGCATGTCTCTAACTGGTGTGAGTCAGCCTATTCACAGATGGATAAAGTCCAAATCATCGCATCGGTTATATGGTACCAATTGGAATTTGTGATGATTTAACTGGGGAAAGGTGCAAAAGAGGGCCAAGATCTAGTCCCAGTGAAGCCATTAAGACAATATTTCAATCCTGAATCTTGTGAAAGATAAATAGATTCTATATTAATAG
Source organism: Aegotheles bennettii (assembly GCA_013398125.1). NCBI lineage: Eukaryota > Metazoa > Chordata > Aves > Caprimulgiformes > Aegothelidae > Aegotheles > Aegotheles bennettii. The sequence goes on from VZRW01001411.1 coordinate 10,332, forward strand.
AGTGGAGAGGAGAGTATGCTTAAAAAACCAACTCACCAACAGACCAAAAAAACCCCAACAAAAAACAAAGCAAAACCCAAAAAAAGGTCACAGAAAGGATATTTAATGTTAAATTCATTTCTGTTTATTAGCTGACCTCTCTGATACTTGGGTATCATGGGCTGCGTGGCTTCTTTCATTATGTATGCGGCACATGGCATTTTGACCTAGTGCTTGCAATTCAGTAAAGTTTGCCTTAGAGAAACACGTCTAAATACAAATTTTAATTTTCCTTTGAAAATAATTACTGAAAAGCTAGTATAAAGGAAGACACCAGTTTTTGAAAATTCTCAAAATATTTATCAGAGCATGAATCTTCCCACTATAAATGGTTTCCACTTTGCTTTTAATCATTCAAGCATTTCCAGCAGCAAAAATTACCACACTTCATATCAAGTTCAGTACTTAGGTCCCCGGCTGCAGCAGAAGTGCCAATCTCAGAGCATACCAAAAGTCAGAAAAGCCTAAACTGTCTGAAATGAGGAACAAAACAAAGAACAGTTGTTATTTCAAGCTTTATTGGGTGGTGTTTCTCCTCTCAGAGTTGAGGAGGGATTCAGAAATATACTGGGCATCACAAGGGAGCATTATGGGAGTAAAAAGAGCACACTGATGCAGAAGTGATGCTGTTCCCACAACTATGATTCCTCCATTTCTAGAGTGTTTTCTCCCATCTTTTCTCTCCACCACCACCCTGCATATCCTCCAGTCTCCTTGAAGAGGATATGCCAGATGAAAGCTCATGGGGTGGGAAGCCATGTGGGTATGAAGTAGCAGGAGAGGAATGGGCACAGAGCACCAGCAGGTTTAGCTGACTGAAGTACAACAAAGTATGAAAAAACAGAAAGCAGACCACATCTGTGCACACAGGTGGGAAGGTGATGGCCTGTGTCTCTCCAAGGAAACTGGCAAAAGGAAGGACATGATCCTGGATGAGCGTCAGTGACTACAAAGACAATTATTTTTGAGGAGATGGAAGAATGAAACCTTAAAAGTGATGATCATAGTTTCATTTTTTGCCTTCCCTTTTAACTGTTCTGTTCCCATCTGCATCTTTGTTGCTCATCCTCTTCCCCTCTGTTGAAACATTAAATAGAGGACATATCTTTATTGAGACATAGTGTGGCCACTCAGCTTCCAAACCAAATCACAAGGCAGATGAAGATCAGATATTTTTTTTCTCTTTGACACAGATGTCTTTTAACCTACTCTGGTAGTGTTTCTTAAAAAAAATAGTGTAGAAGAGCATATTGAATATGGAGGGATTCTGTACTTTCAATTAACACCTCAGGTTATTTCACTGTATGGAAAAAATATGTCTTAAGAAGGAAATGGATGGAACTGTTTGCAAATAATTGGAATTTAATTGCAAAATTCAGAAGAGAAGTGCTACTATTTACAACTAACCAGAGGACATGAAGTAAACCAGTCTGCAATATTTTCCATGTCTTCTATTACATTAGCCAAAGCTCGCCTGATTTTTAGCTCTGCCCCCAACTCATGAAGGTCATGACTGCATACATCCAGACAAGTTTGATGTCTCTGTTTTCTCTTAAGACTTGTACTAAGTTGTTAAATTTCCATGCAGGACTTGTGACAACTAAGTGCAAATGTTCAACAAGGTCTACTTCAGACATTGATGCCATATAAATTAAGATGTCTGCATGTCCAAAAGGCCCTTTAAAATGTCTGGCTATTAAAACCTGTGGCTACGGAGATATTCCTACAACTCAACAGCGCTAACTAAAGCCTTTTTAACATTAGATACAAGTTTTAAATGAAATAAAAAACAAGTCTTTAGACAGGATTATAGTGGCCTGGGTGTACAAAATGCTGAGCTACACATTGGTCCTTCTAGGGAGAGCTTTCAAGAAACTGGTATCTCCAGCACACTGCACTCTAGTCACTATGCATCTAGGTACAAATTGTAAATGCTTTAATAATGAACTAAGAAATTGAGAACATACTTTATCTATTGTTTCTTTCTTTATCACCATTGTTTACTTACGTGTTGCAAGATTATAAAGTTGCAAGTCTTTTGCTGTAATGAATTTATCAAAATACTGGTTTAAAATAATTTAGCTGTACTAGCATCATCTTGCAATTATACTGTTTAATCCTTACTATGTTAACTAACCACAGCTGTTTCCCTTGGCTCATCAGTGATTCCTTCTGATCTTATGTTCGTCTTTGGAGGAACTGAACACTTCCTGGAAGGCACTGCAGAATTTTCATTTATCATGTTTCTCTCCAAGAAACTGTAGCTGTTGACAAGTATCAGAGAACTTGACTGCTTTTAAACATCACATGTTCATGTTCTCTGCCCTGAATTTATGTGTTTTTCTGAACCAAAACTTAGTCTCACCAAGGATAACTTCAATTCAAAAGCATGATCTAAGCTGACAAAGATTGCACTGCAAAGAGAAGTATTCTATAGCTTCTCACAGTATCTTTCAGGTCAGCATCTCAGACCTTGGAACATTTAAGCTTACTTAAACTTTCCCTTTCTGTGAGGGAAACAACATCTTAAAGCCAAAGTAACAAAGACTGAAAATATTTACTGTCCATGAGTTTCCTGCAGCTTGAAAGGGAATTCAGTGAGACTGTGACAATTCTGGAAAAAGTCTCTTCTTAAATGTGTATTCCTGAACTTGCAGTATTTAGTGAGGCTGTTTCATTCCCAAGATGATCCTTTCTTTTGATCACACACACTGGTCTCAGCTAAGGAACAGTCAATGCCTAGCTTAAGAAGAGGAATTCCTTAAAAGAATTCTTAAAAGAAACACATCACTTGCACTCTCACTTGTTTGCCTCATTCTTCAGTTGATTATAGGTAGAAAGGGGGCTCTACAAACTGAAAAGGAAGAAACAGAAAAAACAGATTAAATAATTATTTGCAGTCACCTACATCAATAGCACACTGGCTTTTTCCTGTGTCACCTTACATTCTTGATATGATTATAAATTCGCATACCCCCACAAAAAGGTAAAGAAAGTACAGGTGAAATAATTTTTTAATTCAACATCATGAGCTGAGCATTACTGAGCCTTACCCTCACCTGCAGTTACATCTATAGAAAGCTATCTCCAAGAGAAGTTCTCAGTTTATTGCTAGTTGTTGATGTTACTTGCTATCAAATTGACTGAAGGGAATCAAGTACTGATGAACTCACCCCAGAATGGCAGTGTCTTTCTTTCCCTTTAAATAAGATATAAGTCAATGAGAAAAAGAAAACAAAATATCTATATCATCCATTTGAGAAAGGGACAAGAGCATGAAGTATAAGCTAACATTATTCTCACATGTCATGGCAGAAATAATTACTAGAGTACTGTGATTTATTTTTTCTAGTGTCAGAATACAGTGGGAGCACAAGTCTCAGTGATTTACAATAAGGCATATATTCTTAAATTTCTACTGAACATCCATCACTCAGTTTGTGATAACTGGCAGAAAATGGGAAAAGGTAACATGCTCATAAAACAGTATCATGCCACACTAGTATATTTTCCAAAGGATGGAGGAAATTGCACTTCAAGTATATCTTGGCTTTTGTTAGCTATTTGTTAGCTATAATGTTAACGCTCGGGCCTGGAGAAATTCAGTGTAATTATTACAGGTTACACTGACTAGTTCAAGCTGCCATGGGAAAACAGAACTTATACGGGTTTGTTTGTAAGGACTATAGGTATCACTCACAAAATAAAGAATGAATCATTTCCTTATAATCAGCACAGGATGTGGTTGCCTCAGCTGGCAACTGCAGGTGGCAAGACAGTTCAGAAGCTGAGGTAAAGGCGTGATTCCTCAGCAAGGATTTTTATTAGAACTAGTTCAAAGCAATGTCAGATCTTTACTACAAACAGAAGTTGCAGCTGCTGTCTGAATAGCTGATTAATAGCCTGTTAAATGACTCTACAGTTTGAAAAGGGCTTTTGGGAAATCCTGTCTCTGATGAAAGATTAAGGTAAGGTGGTGCTTTGACACTAGAGTACAAGAAAACGAACAGAGTCAGCTGGCCATACCCATTCAGTTTTACTAGTGGAAATCTCTGCTAACTCCACAGAGTTTTGTAAAGTTACATTTGTATAACCAACAGCCAATGGCTGCTTACCTGTGAGTTCGAGGGCACATCATAAGAAGGAAAGCAATCTATTATTTTTATTATTCACTGGCATCATAAATCATGGGCTTCAACTGTTACCAAAGACTAGCTTAAAATTGCACCTTAGTAATAGAAACAAAAAGTAATAGTGAGAACTCTGTCTTTCCTTTGCCAATGTTATTAATGGATTTATTTTTTAGTTATAGGGGATGATATTGTGGTGGGAGTTCATTAAAGAATAAATTTTCAGCTTTCTCCAATTCAAATTCTTCCTAAAAACTGGTTCTCAAAATGGTTCTCAAAGCTTCTGTCTCTTGAGGATCTCTCAGCAGATATCTCTTTATGTACCAGGTCTCAGGTCTTTACTGCTCTTGAAAAAAGGAATTTGCAGTTCTGTGATGAGTAGCTCAAAATTACATTATTCTATATATCAAATAAGTTTTATCGGTAGGTCTCACTTCATACAAAACCTACATGTCTGTCTTTTGGCTGTGTACCTGCATAGTGCCTGAAGGCCCTCAGGAGAACAGAAACACTTGTTTGAAGTTGTTTTCAGTATTTGAAGTGGTTGCCAGTAGCTGTTGAAACATTTTTCACTGCTTTTTCTCATGCAAGTGTGAAGGACATTAAAATAAAGCTAGCAAGTGAGACATTCAAAACAAACAAAAAGAGACAGTTTTTACACATAACATGTAAGTTATTAAACTCTTTGATATAGGACAGTGACTGCTAAAAGTGTATATAGGTTTAAAAAGACACGGACAAGTACACTGAAAAGAAAGACACAGCGGGTATTAAATACACAGAAACCATTTCTACCACAGGAAGTCCCTGTGTCACTGTCCCATTGTTAGATGGGACTTTTCTCAGAGCAATTGTCATTGTATGATTACTCTAACTTTATCTTCTTTCCTAGGCATTTGCTTTAGGCCATTGTTCAAGACGAGAGTGACCTAATACAGGCTCTCTTCTGTTGATACTCATTGGCTTGTTTTCATATGAGAAGTATAAAATGGACTGTAAAACAACAATTATTGGAACAGATGCTTATGTTTTGGCCTGGTTGCTCCCCTCCCCAAGATTTATCAGTTCTGTAGATCAAGCGAGATACCCTCTAAGCCCAACTGCTTTTCAGTTTCTGGGCTTTTCTTTCCTTAGAAAGAAGTGGGAGGTCAAGCCTTGGTTGTGTAACTGTCTTTAAATGTTTACCAAGATATGGCTTATCTCTCACTATTCTTCTCTTCTGTGTTTGCTTTTCTTACAGCTCAGTGTTGAACTGAACAAATAGCCCAACAGTCATCCCAATGGTCATGTCAACATAATGTATTCATTAACCATTTTAGCAACTCCTCATCCATCACTGTGGATACTAGAATTTGACCTGGACATGGAAGTCATTGTCTTTAAGGACAAGCAGCTGTTTGGTTTAATGTTCATTCAATTGAGCTAGCTTGAAGTGATGATAAGCACAGCTGGGTTTATTCGAATGTGGAAGAATATAATCTAAAACACCCTTCAAATACAGAGATTCAGGTCTTCATTTTTAACCAGTGCAATTAACTACTGAAACAGGTTAACGAAGGAAGTAAGGGAGTCTGTTTCCTGGAAACTTTATGTCAAGATAGACAGGTGTGGTTCACTCAAACATTATTCAGTGAGATCCAATTGTGACTTGGAGGAAAGGGGTGAACAGCGTAAGAAAATTGAAGCATTGTGTTATACTACAGGTAATGTTAGAATGATCCTTTCTGGCCTACGAAAGTCACCCTGATTTCCAAGCCACGTTCTAGGGTAGCATTCATCCCTCTAGTGATCCCACATTAAACATGATTACTCAGACCATTCACAAAACTTGTTAAATCTCCCATCAGATTATGTAAATTGGTAAAATCAAACGTGAAATGAGAGAAGATATGATTGTCTTTCTCTAGATTTCCATTTTGCTTTTACTTATGCCCTTCATAGTTCTTTTTATCTCCTGTTAAATAACTGATCTGATAATAGATTAATCATTTACAGCATAGTGTCTGGTCTACCTTTTATATGATTCCAAATATTTTTCTTTTTCAAATGCCATAATGATGTTTTAAAATATTTTCCAGTGATTTGAGATTTTCTTTCCCTGCAGTCCTTCATTCAAACACTTCAGTGTTTATGCATTTTCAAGCACAAGCTGTAACCATACTTGGTCTCATAAACAATACACCTTATTATAAATGTATTTTTTACAACAAAATCCCCCTTCATTATATGTCAAGTTTAATAAAATTACCACAATGCTGGAGATAATTCCTCACGTAATGATGGGAGGTTTCCAACTGTTTATGTTTTCCTTGCATTGTGGAGTTGTCCATAATTGCTGTTGTCAAAGCTAGTTTTGAAATACTTATGATGAAAAGTCACATTTTCTTATTTTTACTGTAAGTGATTTTGCAGCTGCAATGCTCTTCAATACATGCATTCAAAATTTTGCATAAAGGCAGATCATCTGCCTTGGCAAAGGGATTGCTCCAGGTATAAGAGAACTAGAACTAACACTACACTAGACTGGGAGGGATCAAGGACACAGCTCCCAAGGGCTAGTGTCATCCAGACACCCAGGACTCAGGAGAAGAGGCAAGCCATGTGTCAACTAGAAGAAAATTTTTAATAGTAAGAGTAAAATCACAGGGGGCTAAAAAACCTTTTATCTCTAGATTCTACAGGGAGGTATTGTGTCTTTTCTTACCCTCTTTGCTCACCATTTCCTTCACACACGTGTTTCAAATCCAGCTTACTTCCATGAGGTGCATGGATGATTGTGCAACTTGGCAATTCTTTGGCTGATGGATGAATTAATCTCAAAGGATTTTATATATACCAGTTTGCAGAATTAATAGTTCAGCTGCAGGAAAAGAGAAGCACTGCATTTTTCCATTTAGAATAGGAGGAAGTTTTTTACTGAACAGAGAATAAAATATTTTTCTACACCTGCTGTAAACTGCTGAAGTCAAGTCAAAGACTTCAGTCCTTGCTACTGTCATGGCAGAACATTTTATAAAATTTGAATTCACCTTCAAATACAGGTGATTAGTTTTGGTTGAATTTTCTTTACAGGATTTTTTAATAGAAAAACTAATCAAATAACTACTTCCATGCCTCTTTCCTGCCTCATAGTAAAACATTACATATTGGCTGCAAATATTCTCAGGTAACTTAAAGATGAAAGTTACAATTTATATACACCACCCCAAAATTTATAACCCACTCAAGAAGCAGTAATAGATGACAATAACTATTTTATAACCACCATAATTTCAGAAGTCAAATCATCCCTAGGTGTAGTACATAAATAGACAAAAGGTGTTAAGTATTTAATTAAAATGTATATATTTTAAATTTCTGTAACCTTCCATCATGCTCCACCTTTACATTAGATCAGATTTACCACATAGGTACTATAGGAGGTCTCTGAACCTACAAGACTTTCAGACTTTTCCTACTGTTTAGCTGTCAGACAGCAAAATCAGTATGACCCAGGGTCTTCCTGGTCAATGATAAACAAATTTTAATATGCTACTAGTCTCTTTTAACATCATTTCCATTTTTCATAGCACTAGAGATCTTCCAGGGGCAACTATAAGTAGCATTTGTATCAGTGTTAAATGACAGGATAGTTCCATGTCTTCAGAGAAGCCATTTCTCTGTGAGTGCTCTGTAAGTCAATGGTGCAACTGCAGGAAAGTTTGTGCACTCTGCTTATCATTCTTGCAGTACAGTCTGCACCACTAATATGCTTTCAGACTTATTTTGGAAGGCCCAAAGCAAGACAATCCTCTTGAGAAAAGGAAGATTTGGGTGTTGTGTGTGAAAGTTTTCACAGCGAGTGAAAATCAGCAGCAACCTTTCCTCAGCAGGAAATGCAAAGAAAATAGCACCATCTGCAGTAATAAACAGTGCATAATGGAAATAAAGACATAAATCGGGTTTTAGTAGCAGGTTGTGAGATTTTATTATAAATCACTAAAATGAAACAATTTTTCCTTTTGAAGAGGAGGATTACATGCATGGTTATAGCTGTAGAACTCAAAAAGGAAATAAAATTAAGACATTCATTAAAGCACAGTATACAAAGGAATCCCGAAGAAAAGACTATTTTCTTTCTACTGTTATATATATATATTTCTAAAACTGTGAAAATATAAATATTCCACATACTCCATAGCTGAAAATACTTCATTAGAAATGGCTTTGAAGTACAATCTGGTTCATTGACAGATGTTCCAAAACATTCATACATTGAAGAATATATTTTCACTTACTCTGTAATGTTATACAGCTAATAAATGTGTTTTATTTGTATACTTTATGTAATCGTATATATTTTATCTAATAAAATATAGAAAAATATTTTATAACATTGCATTTGTTTTATTATATAAATGTTATTATATAGTTATAATAAAATATATTTATATTTTATCAAACATTATTATCAGTATAATGAGGCTCATATTGTCTATGGAACAAAAGTAATGGTAAAGCTATGAAGGATAAAACATACAATAGAAAAAATTGCCAAAACACATCTGGAAAGAAATAATGTGAAAACTTTTATCAAGTTCAGTGTATGGTGTGGATGGACAAAGGAACCCAGATTTGACAGAGGGCAAGTACATACCTGGGGCCAGATACTCAGCTGGGCTAAACAAGCAGTGCTACATTCAAGGCAGTGGTCCCATCACAGGCTGTGTTGCCTCACAGGTTGTGCAAGGTGAGCATCAAATTAAATTGGGCTGAAATAGTGTCGGGCAAATTCAGTTACCACGATGACTCAAGGAGAAGAAATAAAAGCCTAGAGGTTAAGAAAGAAATGGGGGTTGGGAAGGATGAGAGAGAAAATCACTTAGGGAGAATGAAAAAGTGTTGAGAACCAATTAAGTCCAATAAAAATGAAAAAAAAGTCATGAGAGGCACAAGAACAGACATACAGGAGAGTAACACAGAGTCATGCTCTGTGAGATGGGGAATGCCATCCAGAATCCACTGTATCCAGCTGAATTTGGAGTCTGTTCAACATCAGAAGGAATATTTAACATTTTCAAGAATAATATAGATGTCAAAGAAATGGAAGGAGTAATGAGAGATAAACCTGGAGAGGCTGGGTCAAAGAGATTAAATAATAAAGAAGCAAATACAGTATAGCAGGCAAGAATGATAACCAAGCTAGAAAAATAAATACCAAGGTGGAGGTTGTGTGTATGTATATACATATTCTGTGTGTGTATATGTACATATATACAAATATATATATATAAATATATATACATAAATATAGTTAATTTCATGGTGAAAAGTGAAAAAAAATGGGAATGTAGGGAGACAGGCTCCACAAAATAGGGGAGAAAACTAGTGTGAAGTAAAGTGCATGTGAGCAAAAAAAAGGAAATGTATAAAGATGGGTGGAGGCCTGGAGGACAGCCCAGTTTTCAGAGCTGCAGAAGGAGAGAATGAGAATGGAAATTTAAAGAAGAGTTAGCACAATAAAGAAGAAAAATTTCCCCTGCACAGACAAAGGTGGAACAGCTTGGCACAGCAAAAGCAGTGGAGCAGCACTGTCTAATTTGCTATTCATGCGTGCACTTCACAGTAGTAAGTTTTCTGACCACCAGCCCCTTCCCAGCCATCTTTTTTCTTGTGCATATGACCTATATTTTTTAACCCACTGCAATAAATTCATTCCTAATCAAAGCTCATAGAGTTGCTCATCAACATGTTGTGCTTTGATTTCTTTGCTCGAAAGGCAGCAATTGGGATGGGTGGCTGACATACCAGAAGGTTGTGCTGCCATTCAGCGAGACCTGAACAGTCTGAAGAGATGGGCAGGGAGAAACTTAATGAAATACAACAAGGGCAAGTGTGGAGTCTTGCATCTGGGAAAGAACAACCCCATGTATCAGTATAGGCTGGGGTCTGACCTGCTGGAGAGCAGAGAAGGGGAAAGGGACCTGGGGATCCTGGTGGACAGAAGGATGACCATGAGCCAGCAATGTGCCCTTGCGGCCAAGAAGGCCAATGGCATCCTGGGGTGCATTAGAAAGGGGGCGGTTAGTAGGTCAAGAGAGGTTCTCCTCCCCCTCTATTCTGCCTTGGTGAGGCCACATCTAGAGTCCTGTGTCCAGTTCTGGGCCCCTCAGTTCAAGAAGGACAGGGACCTGCTTGAGAGAGTCCAGCACAGAGCCACAAAGATGATGAAGGGAGTGGAACATCTCCCTCATGAGGAAAGGCTGAGGGAGCTGGGTCTCTTTAGCTTGGAGAAGAGAAGACTGAGGGGTGACCTCATTAATGTTTATAAATATGTGAAGGGTGAGTGTCAGGAGGATGGAGACAGGCTCTTCTCAGTGATGCCCAGTGATAGGACAAGAGGGAACGGGTGCAAGCTGGAACATAGGAGGTTCTGGGTGAACATAAGGAAGAAATTTTTCACTGTGAGAGTGACAGAGCACTGGAACAGGCTGCCCAGACAGGTTGTAGAGTCTTCTTCTCTGGAGACATTCAAAACCTGACTGGATGCATTCCTGTGTGACCTGCTCTAGGTTGTCCTGCTCTGGCAGGGGGGTTGGACAAGATGATCTTTCGAGGTCCCTTCCAATCCCTAACATTCTGCGATTCTGTGATTCTTTGAAAGGCAGCATTTCTGATCCATTGGCCTAAACAGTGCTCCCCATCAAAGCGAGCCACTCAGGGTGGACTTATCAGTCAGGGTGGACTTATGAGTCCGGGTGGACTCATGAGCCAGCTCTCCTGGTTCTCCCCTGGATGCCCAGCTCCTGCTATGTTTTCAGAGAGACTCTCCATAGCCCATGCTCCAAGTCTCCTGAGCAGTCGAGGCTTATTCCACAGTTCCAGCTTACGCCCCACAGTCTCAGGAGAGGTTGCTATGAGGATTTGTTAATGTTTTTTGATAATCTGGAAACCTAGAAAATAATTACCTATTATTATTATTTAATCTTAAAATAGGATGGAAACTATTTTGCCATGGCTGATGTACAATACTCTGAAGCTGCCAGTGTCACATATGATGTCAACTTCTTGGCTAGAGGGAAGCATTTTTAAGCAGATTGAGATGACAATTTTTATTTTAATAACTCAGCACAGTTTTCTTCATGGTCAGGAATGCCTTTTTTGAATGATCACATTGTTGGGATAATTAAAACAATATAAAATAAGTGGGATGAATAAATGTGTTTTTCCTAACAAAAATCGACACTGAACAAGGAGTATTCTTTTCTGACTGGGTTCCTGCATACAGCAGGGGTGTTTATAGCAGTACAGATGGCTTGTGATTTGACCTTAATTTAAGTTTCTGGCTGAATTGTACTCTGTATCAACAGAAATTATAATTTTTAATTCCAGACTTGTATTTCATTCCAAAACTGTTGGAGTTGTGTATTTGTTTACATATTCTGTTCCAACATAAAATCTCAATGACAGTAAATAAACAGAGTTACTATTTATTTATCAATACCAACAGAATTCATTTGGACTGGAGTGATTTTCCAAAAGGGTTTTTAAGGGTTTTGTGGCTTGTTTTTATTTTATTTTCTGTTGTGTTTTGGGTTTTTTTTTGCAAGCATTTTAACTTCATTACCGTGTTGCTGAAAATGCTGGCTTTGCACTGAATACTGCTCTCACTTCTTGTGTCCTGCATAATAGAATTTTAGTTAGCAAATACACTTTGAAAGTAAGGGCTCCAATTACTGATATTTTCTTATAATCTTACCTTTTGGGGAAATATTTATGGGGTCAAGCATCCTGTGGAAATTTTCTTTTCTCCTTTTGTAAAATACACCAGTTTCATAGTTTTACTCTACTATTTTGTTCTGCTATTTTTATAGACTGATTAGTGCATATAGATGCCTTATGGGGATATACAACAGGAAGAAAGAAAAGCTGCTTAAGCTGTAATGACATGACTGGTACAAGGACAACTGGGTATGACAGCTATGAAAGCTGGAAATTAGGTTAGGTTAGAAATTTTAACCAGCAGAGAACTTAAGTTCTGCTCTAGGTTTGCAGTAGATGATGGTGGAGGGTAGGGTAAAAAGCCAAACTTATTTTAAGACACAAACTGACAGAAAAGTTTGACAAACAGAAGAGGTGTCTTGTAGGATGAGTAGGTATGATTTTGTGTGATGAAGGAAATGTGGGGTTTTTTTCATTGTAGTATTTTACCATTTAAAGCATGACATGTTATGAAAAGGGCCAGGACTGTTCTGAATAAGAACTAGGAGGCTCTACCTTCAAGCCCTTTTATTTTGCACCCTAATGAGGCCTTGGGGATGACCTTAAAAGGGACATTTTATAAGCACTGGTTCAAAGACTTGTGAAAAAGAGGGTGGAAATAGAGAAGTTTCAGGGAAGACACGAAACCTAAGTTAACTGGAAAGGCAGCAAAAAGTATTTGATAAAATGGTGCTTTGTTAGTTATAAACCTGCTGTTAATTGTGTCTACCTTGCACTTTGTTTAGGTGAGGAAGGGAAACAGACTTGTTGAAATTTTTGTAGCAACAATAAGCAGGGGAAACAGTGCTCTGAAACTAAGGGTGTCTTTATAGATCCAAATCCAGAAGATCAAAAACAGCAGGCTTCTTGCAAATCAGCTGTGGCACAAAGCTGAGAGGAAGTTTCTCAGATACCTCTTAAAGCAAGACAAATTTAGGCAAGTTCTTAGGATGCATTTTTTTATTCCAGGAAGTGAAGTAAGCAACTAAGAGGATGCTCTTCTACACTTGGCTGTAACCAACCATTACGTGCTGAGCATGAACTAGCAATTTCAGAAATAGTAAACAATAACAATGAAGGTTCACATTTCTTGGGAAAAGAGGAAAGGAAAACACAAAGATGGAAATATAAGGAAGCGCATTTCAGTACCTCCATAGTGTATATTAAATATTAAATTGGAAAAATTCCTTCACTGTAAGGGTGATTAGGTATTGGAATAGGTTGCCCAGGGAGGTGGTGGAGTCACTGTCCCCGGAAGTGTTCAAGATGCGTCTGGATGTGGCTCTGGGTGATATGGTTTAGTGGTGATGTAGGAGGGCAGTTGGACTGGATGATCTTGAAGGTCTCTTCCAACCTTGATGGTTCTGTGATTCTGTAATTCCCTGGAAATTAATGTAGGAAAAAGAGAAGTTCAAAAGAGATGACAATTTCTTAAATAGTCTATGCTAAGGACATCAAATATTGCAATGAGGAAGAATAAATAAAATGTAACAAAATCTCTCTAGGCAGATTAAAAGCTCTTTAGTATCCTCAAAATACAACAAAGCATCTGAATAAGGCCAAATTACTATCAGTATTAATTAATAGCTTAAGGATATAGGTCCACTTCATGGAATAAAATTTCTTTTGATCTTGTTAGTGATGTCAAAGGTTATCAGAAGATAGTGTTAGCTGAAATACAAAGCAGAGACTATTCATTCATCATTCTCTGTTGCACTGCTTCTCTTACAGGTCTGGAGAGGGGTTTTTCAGAAATCATACTTCCTAACCCTCCTAACATACACCATTATCAGCCAGACTCCAGAGACTAAAGGAAAAATAATTCATCACATATAAAAAGTCCCTGTTTTAAATACAGCCATCAAGGTTCATATTCAGAGGTACTACCATTTGGAAAAGTATCTAGTGTTTTCTTAAAGCTACTTGAGCAGACAGTGTGGAGTCACTGCCACTTGAGAAAATTATGCAAATGTCTTACCCAAACACTGCTGACCATAAACCATTTACTTGTAACTGAGCTCCTTTCGATGAAGCACAGTGACTACACTTCATCAGCAAAACTTCAAGTGCAGGCATGTAAACCCTATAAACATTTGGCACAGATGGGCTAGAGAGGAAAATTCCACCATTTGCACTCATCTGAAATTTAGCTGTCTCCCATGTAGCCCAAAGAAGAGTAAGACAGTTGCTAAAATATATCTACGTACTTATCTACTTACTGGCCTTTTCTCCAGCTTCAGGGACCAGAGCATCTCTCTTAGGAGGAAAGGCTGAGAGACTTGGGTCTGGTTAGCCTGGAGAAGACTGAGGGGGAATCTTATTAATGTTTATAAATATCTAAGGGCAGGTGTCAAGAGGATGGGTCAGGACTCTTCTCAGTGGTGCCCAGTGACAGGACAAGGGGCAATGGACATAAACTAGAACACACGCAGTTCCATCTAAACATGAGGAAAAAACACTTTACTTTGAGGGTAACAGAGCACTGGAACAGGCTGCCCAGAGAGGTTGTGGAGTCTCCTTCTCTGGAGATGTTCAAAACCTACCTGGATGTGATCCTGTGCCACCTGCTGTAGGTGAACCTGCTTTAGCAGGGGGGTTGGGTTAGATGATGTCCAGAGGTCCCTTCCAACCCCTACCATTCTGTGATTGAGGAATGAGTCAAGTCATGTTTCTCAGCTAACTAGATTATTTTTTTTCTTTTTTAATCTATCCCATGTTCAATATTTCTTTGCAAGCACAGAAGTGAAAATTCTTAACGGTACAAAATATAGAAATAAGCATTCATACTTTTACTGAGCTTTCCACCTCGTGATGTTCTGTAACAGTGGCAGTCTGATTGAAAAACTATTAAGTATTTAAAAATACTTCTTCAGAAATCTCATTGAACCTAATCCGACCACTTCCATGAGTAAACTCAGTGAATAAGATATTTACAATTGGTAACCAGTGAATAACCTGACAAAGGTTCAGTCTCGTTTTTAGATTGTCTGAACATGAATCTCAAAAGATAAAAACACAGAAAATGTTAGTGCAACTATAAAAGAAAGAAACGTTTCCACAAATTTTTGTAAGGTGAAACTTCTGCTTTTGGACTGACCCCTGTCACACCATGCTCTCTCAGATGTGCCCATCCTATGCAATCAGTTCAAGGAATTTTACACATGAAAATTAACTGTTTATCAACCTTACCTGTATGTGTTTCTCCCATATGAACTGCATTGTGTGTAATAATATGGACATCAACTGTGGGCCTGATTCAGAGGTCCTAACCACCCACAGTTTTACTGAGTTAAGTAGGAGCTGTAAGTTCTCAGTAGCCTTGAGAATTAGACTGATACATTCTCATGGGCAGTCACAAAAAGACCATTCTGTTACAGATGAAGTATTCATGATATTAAACGTATCTCTGTCATTTAATGTCTGGAGAACTGGCATTCTCTTTTGCAGATTACTGCCCAAAACTTTCAGTTATGTTTATAAGTGATGGAATTGGAGCACAAAGTGTTGAAGATAGGTGAAGTTAGAAATATGCGTATATTTTCCTCATGGAAACCAGGAAATACCAGAAGTATCTGTCATACCAATTACAGCTAATGCCAAGCAGCTATTATTACCAAGAAGCATGCTTCAGAGCATATAAAGCTTGATAAATTCCTTGCTTTCTTAAGCTCAGCAAGCAATTCCTTTAAATTAAGCCATTTTGGCAGACAGAGTCAGTATGTGCAACTCCAAACGTCCTCGCACAAAGCACTGTAAATACGATTTGTAGCAGCAACATTAAAATAGATAGTTATTTCATGAAAAAATAGAAGTCTGCCTAAGGTTTTGCCCTTCATTCTTTTCTTAAAGGGACACAAACTCCCTCCGACTTTCCCTAAGCACACAGCCAAAGCTGGGACTCCACCACCTCTGGTAAAATTGCTAAAATGAGAAAGCATTCTGGGTATATTTTTCCCATTTGTGACACTAGTTATTAACACAATGCTGTTGTAACATTACAGCATTACTGTGTTAGTGAATATACCTCATTTACTTTTGTTAAGCACCTTCAGACTGCCAAATACCCAGCACTAGAGAAGTACAACATCTAATCATGACACAGTAACATTAGACAATGTCAGCCTCCTGCTCCAAAATCCAATTCTGTAGTTGACTGTCAACAAGATGCAACATTACACAAAGTGCCCACAGACAGCAGGAGTCCAGGGAACTGCAGGTTATAGGGCAAACAGCCCAGATTAGAACTCATCCTGTACAAACAAACACAAGATGAAGGACTGCAGTGTGGCAGAACAAAACTACTTTTAAGGCAAGGTCCTGTGGGGAGATTAATTATAATACATGCAAAAACATAAAATTTGTCAATACCTAATAATTCATTAATGGAGGTAAGCAGGGAAATTACTTACTGCTATCTTGAGTTAGTGTTTTAAACCGTGGCTGAAATACAGAGTATCTCATTGAGCAGAATAACTATTGCATGAGTCAGTGAAACATGTAATAATAACGCTTGTTTCCTTGCATGTTGAACCCCCACAAAGAGGTGTTCAGACAAGTTCTCACACACAGTAAGCAAAATCTCTACCATTCATCAAGACTACATTCTGTGATTGCACCTCCTTCATGACAGCATCGCACACATTGCAGTGTAGCACTCTATCAGGTTTATGAACAAAAACAAACAAAACATAAACTTTGGGGGTTATCAGCCTGATAACTTACCATTTCAGGTCCTCTTTTTGAGTCTCCATTATTATCTTCCCCATCCCTTTTCTCTCCCATAATACAGTGGTGCTGAAGCATGTCAGTATGAAGTGTTAAGCTAAAGCCTGCATTTCAGAACTAATCTTTTTTCACCACCCATACTCCAGAGAAAGCTCACTTGGTGTTTCTTTTATGCAACACAATCTTCTGTAAGAACCAAAAGACCTTTTACAGTTTGGAAGACCAAAGAAAGATTTCCAGTCTTTCTTAAAGACAGTCTGAGGAGAAGGGAGACCTCCAGTGTTTGAAATAATAATACCTCCTCCTCTACTTAAATATGCACGAAGGAAGCTTCATGGTTGATCTGACCATGATCTTGTCTGTATTGCCCCTGCTCTGCAGAGAATCACAGAATCATAGAACATGCCGAATTGCAAGGGACCCTCCACGATTATTGAGTCCAACTCCTGTCCCTGTGTAGGACACCCCAAGAGTCACACCATGTGTCTAAGAGCAGAGGTTGTCTTTGGCTGCCTTGACAATTTGAAACATAAACTTACAACACTGGCTCTAAAATCATGAGCATCCTTTTTTCTTCCTGTGTCTTTAAAAGCAAGAAATTAATATGCTTTTCTTTATAAATACATCTTCAAGCCTTTCTCTACAAAAAATACAAGCACAAGATAAACTTCACCCTGATTCCGTGTCTCCATATGTAAGCCTTCACCAAAGCATCTCTGGACTGAAAACTGACACAGCTATTGGCAATACAGCCTGGGTAAACACCTAGGTGTCCTCTCATTCCAAATTAGATAAGAGATGTTAGGGACTCATTGGGCATCTAGTTCTGCAATTCGTATGAGGGATTTCTGACTTTAAGCACTGCCAATTCTTGTGTTCGGTTTGAAGCTTGGTTTGCTTCTCCTCCCACATGTCATACAAGGCTGGTGAATTGCAATGAACTTGTTATAGTTGGTGCTGTACTTCCACCTCTGTGCTGCTACAGATGTGAAACTGCAGTCTCAGCTGATGTTGCTGGTGTTGCTGTTCTGCCAACCATTTTGGGAATATTTGCATCTTTCCCTTTGCACAAAAGGATCCTGAGAATTTCTTATAACACAAAAAATTGGGCAGAACTCTTATCCAGTATGACATTCCTAAGAAAACTGACTAAACACAGTTATATTTACTTTATGCATATATATAAGTAATAAAAGAGAAATCTGGTATCTTTTTATTTGCTGGAGCTTCCTTGTATCGCGGTCACAATTTGCAGTTAACAACAGAAAAATGAAGTCAGCTATAGTTTTCTGGTTCTCTTTCAAATCCAAAGAATAAAAAATTTATGATGCTGCTCTGGAATCAGTCCTAAACATACATTCTTGGACTTGTTTTAAAAGAATTCTTTATTCCAAAAATAACTACATATTCCAAAATTTTTGATTCAGTATGTGCTGCCCATATTAAAAGCTTAAACAGATTTAAAAGCTTAAGCTCTGCATATATCCTTTGTTTCAGAAAGGTATTGTGCAGCTTTCATTGTCTCTGTAACAAATAGGTTGATTAAAACAAAACTTTTCAAGGCAAAGTCTTAAAATATGATTCATGGCATAATGACTTTAAAATCAAATTCAGATCCAAAGTAAGTAGATGCACACAAAATTTTTTGTAACAATGACTCATACCACATCTGAATCTGGCTCTTCGTTAGAAACTGAAATCTTGATACCTCCATTGTACTGCAACATCAGCCAAATTTGCTTCCTCTGTAACTTTCAGTGGCTTCTGCCTCTGTGTTTCAGAGCTGTCTAACATTCAGCACAATACAAGGGTGCACAACTTCTTAAGGCACCAGATTTGGACAAAGAGTATCTGGCCTCATCTAGTACAGACTTCCTCTGAGATCTTTGTCTCTGGAGCTATTTCTATTAAAAGATCTGAAAATCTAAGCAATAGGTCCTTCTACTTTTACTGCCTCTGGCTCTGGAGTGCAATCCAGACCTCTAGTTTGGTGTCTAGGCTTGTGACAAGGTGTCTGGGGAGAGTTATACAGTTCGAAGCATATGCTTTCACAGTACCTTTCTGAACAGCAGTCCAACTTAAACATCTGCATTACGAAAATGGCTTCATCATGTGTTCAACAAAGACAGATATTCCTTCATAACGTTTTCCTCCACTGATTTCAGTTAAATAGTTGAAGTGAGATAGAACAAATATGTCCCGTTGAAGTGGTAGTCCAAAAGCCTCTCTCCACTCACAGAAGAGCTACCCAGAGCTAGAACAGAAGAAAACGGTAATGGAACTTCTCTGGACACTTTCTTCTCTTGTTCATTTGGGCTCCAGAGCCTTGAATACTCTCCCCTTCACCAAACCTGTGTTATGCACCTAAATATATTCTTTCCAAGAGGTCAGCATTTCTAACTGCTGGCTTTTAAACATAGCTGGAAACAGAGGCTGTGTGACAGGCCCTGCTTTCCATAAAGTTGCTTGAGCAACTGGCAGTCTCGGGCCCCCACATCTTCAAATTACCTTTAGTCAAAGGAAATGCCTCTGATTACTGAAAAGACAGATATGTTGTGTTGATAAAGAGTGAGTCTGACTCTGCAACCTATTGCATAGGGCACACATCTATGAGGGGAGGTTGTCTCTCTCCTTCTGAGTTTTATCAACTTCAATACAAAGTTGGGGAGAAAGACTTCACTTTCTGAAGTGAAATCAGCCAGCAGGTGACAGAAGCAGTGGTCTCCTCACACCTTGTCTGGCCCCAGGAATGCTCTATTTTCTGCTCTGTAGGGAAACACAGGCACCACCTGCTCAAATGCTTGAAGTGAGGTAACCTGTCTGAAACAAGCTCTAAATGAGCAATTTTCAGGATGGTAATTTTTTCTCAACAGCTAAAGCTTTTTGTTCACTCTAAATGCAGTAGCATTCAGCTTCTGATCTGGAAATACGTTAATGTATATTCTCAAGTCCTTACACTCATGATGTTACCAATGTTATCAAATACTACTACAATGCTTTCAAACTAAGTAAGGACAGACAGCATATAATGATGTTTCACATAGAAACAGTGAAGGGGAACATATCCCCACACAAAAATATGGCAGTGACACAAGCAGTCTGACTTGTGCTGTCCCCACATGCTCCCCAGTTCTTTCAGAAAAGCAATTTCCTTTACAGGAGCTGTTTCTCTTTGGTTCTTTAGCCATAGCCAGGCATGTGAAGAACCTCTCCTTCACTCCGTTCCATGGAGCTGGTGGGGCTATACCTGCCTTCACAGAAGCATTTAGACAATGTCTTCAGTCCTACCAGGGATCTCAAAAATCGCACATAATAAAGCACTGAGTTTGAACCATAAAGGACCATTGTGTTAACTTGAAATAAATAAACCGAATTTTCACAATTCTAGCTTTAGGACTGGATTTTATGAATATAAATAATATAAGCAATATAGTAATATACAAAATTGTCAATTAGCCATTTTTAGCAGAGGAAATATGGAAAGGATAAATAGAGATATTACATACAATATCTGTAAATTATATTAATATAGTAAATTAATATGGATTTATGCTATTATGTATTAGTTTACACAATACACTTTTATACAATTATTAATGACTATTTTAAACTGTAGTAAAAATAAATGCTGATGTAAAGCTAAGATGGAAATGGCTAGGACTTCAACTCTGCAAATTCCAACAGATTCTTCCCACAACACTAAGCTTATCCACAGCTTCACTATTTTATGGTGCAGCATTTTTAACTTCACATTAAATAAAGTACTATGATTGTAACTTAGAAAGAAAAACAGAAATGAAAATGCTACTGAAGTACTGTATGAGTGAGTTAACGATATTGTAAGAACTCTGGATTCTGGAATTTCCTGAGTTTTGAGTGCCTGACTTTTTCACTTGGTACTGCACCAAAACTAAAAATGTCTTCTTAAAGAAAGGGGGGGGGCGCAAACATATTTTGTTTGGGATTTTTCTACATGCTTTTGACTTCCTCAGCATATCTTACAAATTGCCTATGCAGAACCTTACACCTCTTTGTCTAACGTCAGCTAAACCAAGAGATAAACTTCATATGGAGGCCTCCATGAAGAATAATTTCTCATATGCCTTACTGCAGAGTACAGCATGCTCCAGTTAGCTGGAGCCACTACTTTTCACCTACTTTCTGTCTACTGCCATCTCTAATCCTCACAATTAGGGCATGCCAATCTGTTCTCTAAACCTTAGTAGCTCCTTGCTCTCATAAAATTAAGCCTTAATTTAAAAATGCCTTTAAATACATGATACAGAAAAGTGGACGTATGGCTGTGTGAAGCTGGACAAGGTATTCATACTTGCCACATCTACCTTCCCATTCACTCTTGCTCCTCTTGTCTGTTTAGACATAAGCTTTTCACAGCAAGGTCTCTGTGACCAACCCCAAAGTTGGTCCACAGACCACAGATANTACCAGCACACAGCAGTGCGGAGCAGAGAGC
>VZRW01001413.1:0-32033 GCA_013398125.1 Aegotheles bennettii
AATTCTGTGATTCTGTGAACTATACCAAGCAGGCAGGGAAGAATGCTTTTCTGTTTAACTGATCAAACTGGACAAGCAAATTCAGTCTGAAAATGATACCCTGAAAAGTGTAACAACTATTCCTTTTTGTTCTACCATACAATAAATTTCTTTGCCTATAAAAAGAGGGAAATTCACAATTAAGAAGTTCTGCTTCTTGACCTTGAACACAGAAAGATGAGTCATTAGAAAGAAAGTTCATTTAATTTGAAACCAATTTTACATTCACAAAGGTCTGGAGTGTTGGACTTACTTTAACATCACTTTTTCCCCATCTTCGACACAACCTTCAATTTAGAAAACCTCATCCAGGTTCTAGGAGTAGTTCTGCAGCTTATGACCTGCTACTTCTTACTCCTACCTCTCCTCTTCGCTGTAGTATTTTAAGAGTGAACTTTTAGTCTATGTCACTTGCTCAGGGTATCCATTTGCTGATGATACCAGGAGTAAAGCAAAACTGATTCCATGCAGCAGACCATGAGCTACTTTCCAAAATCATAGTTGACAATTCCTGCAAAGCACCCAGCTTTGCAGGCAGCAGAGCAAGCCTTCCAGCGCACAGAACGCCCACGGCACATACCTGGCACCAGCACTGCTCTCACAGGTGGACAGCAGCCAAGCCATTGGACCCAACCCCAACTGGCACTGCCAGAAGTTTGTTAGTTGCGACAAGTTCAGGACTTGAACCAAGAAAGCAAGTGGTTGATATGTTGGGTTTTGCTTTAAAAACACAACTTTGTCTTTCAGCAATATCTTTATTTCCAAATTAAGAGCCTGCTCCACCAGGCTGACAAATCCGCAGGATGAGGCTGAGCCCTACATCCCACCATCCCTGAGGCAGGTCGAGCAGTGTAGCAGGAGCTCACCCTGCCCAGTGCCACATCTCAGCTCCTGTAACCTTCCTGGCAAGAGGGAACATTATGGCTGACCACAGACACCCAACCTCTTACAAGGTCTGAGCCTTGGAGATCCCCTCAAGACATAGCTTAAGTAATCACAGGCCCTGTGCTCAGACATACACAGCATAATGATTGTTTCTGAAATGGTGGAAACTTGACAATTACCTTCTTCCTTACATAACTGCAATACAGCATTCTGCCCCCTCAAACACAGTAATTTCCTTCCAGCCATTCATTCATATATCAGTTAAGACAAAAACACACATTCTACTGCTATTTATTTACATCTCTTCTCAAGTTAAGTTACAGAAACGGAGTATTTCTCCATCAAGTCATATTACCCAAAGATCAAGATTTTAATAATAGATTTAAATAATCTTATTATCAAAACCAGAATTACAAAAAGTGTTTGTTTTCATGTCTAATAATATTGCAATATTTAACACAGTGTTGTAATCAATCCAACATAAGACAGCCAAAGAAACTAAGATTCATATCTGCCATGGGGAAAAAATTGTGTATTTAAAAAAAAAAAAAAAAAAATTAAGACAGTTTGTGCCAACCTACCTGACCACCATCTCTGACACAGCCAAGTCATTCTATCCATAATCATAGAATCACTGAGGTTGGAAGAGACCTTCAAGATCATCCAGTCCAACTGCCTACCTACATCACTACTAAACCATATCACCCAGTGCAACATCCAGATGCCCCTTGAACACCTTCAGGGACGGTGACTCCACCACCTCCCTGGGCAACCTATTCCAATACCCAATCACCCTTACAGTGAAAAAAATGTCCAATCTGAATCTCCCCTGATGCAATTTAAAGCCGTTTCCTCTTGTCCTTACTTGCTAACTTGCTGTGAAATGTGGCAGAAAAATAACTTAGCTCAAAGATCTGCTGTATTTGCTGTTTCCATTACAGAGACCCTTCACATAGCCTATGCAACATCTGTGTTTACAGAACCTGGCTGCTCACACTACTAAACATCAATACAATCTGTGTTTATATCATCTCCATACTAATCAGATCGATTACTTCTGATATATTGCGCTGTCACACCACTGTAATACTAATCAAACAAATGGAGCTTCAGGGAGATGAAGCTGATATATAGGTATTTAATACTGCTTTTTTCTACTTTTTTTTATTATTATTATTAAAATGCATGGGGGCACAACTGCCACAGGAAATAACAGAACTGCCAGCAAATCACAACCACTGCACAAGTAGCACAGCATAGTTTGTTAGGGGCCATCAAATAAGAATATAATCCAAGATAGCACGACAAAAACAACCTTGAATGAGAAATGAGGCTAGTGGTCTCCCTTCACTTGCAAGAGGCAATTAGAGCATAATATTTGAGAACACCCCAAGAGTGCCTTAGGGCAACAGCAGGACACTGAGCTACAGCCATTTGCCTGGCCAATCCTTACAGAACTTTCACAAAAGACATACAGAGATAACCTTGCAATTTAAAATGTCTTTGTAAACATTATAGCTCTGCAAATTTTTATTACAGTAAGACTCTTTCACAGTTAATCACTGCCTACTGTAGTATTCCTGTACAAAGAAATTTAACTTTCAGTAGTCATTATCTTTTGAATTCTCTTTTATCTCTAGAAGCAACCAACATTATTTCTAGAGCTCCATTAATCTCATTTACAGCTAGTAAACCAAGATATAAACTATATCTATCATTGAGGCATACTTTGTATTACAGAGCTGTTAAAAGCATTCCAGTTCATTTATAGGTCTATTATTTAATGGAGCCATACTTCATCTTAATATATAGAGCCAAAAACTAGCCTAAGAAAATTTCTTTTCATTGTCCCAAAATGGACTGATACAGATAGCAGAAAATGTAAACGTAAAATTGTTTTTGAACACTCTCTAATCTAGCTTTAATTTCTTCTGTGCCTGGAAATATCAATTAACCATTTTTTTTAACATACATTATTCTTTTAAAATATTTTCTTTCCATTCAAACAAAAAGAGTGCTTTGTAATAAAATCAACATTTATACAGCATTTTCTGGACTTCAATATCCACGTTTCTTTAAGACACCATGAAGGAGCAAGGGGTGAATTCTAACCACTGCTACTCTTGAAACAATTCAACAGTACAAGCCACAGGGGACTAAGTCTACCAGCCCACAACTGCATGAAAATAGGTTATTCTGTGTGTAGATCAAACAACTTTCATGAAGATAACACCTAGAGAGACATATTTTTCCTACAGAATTATCAGAGCTACTATAAATGCAGATTAGTCTCTTGAAGCAGAGAGCCTTTTTGACCAAGACGGCCAGGACAGGTTGCTCTGTACTGATGACACATTTCAGTCCTGTCTGATCTAATGACCAGCATGTCTACCACTTGATCAGCACTGACAACAAACCCCATTGCGTAAGAAGGCTTTATGAAAGGGGTATGGTGACCATATAGAAAAGAGCAGAAGGGAGTTGCTGGCCAGCACAACTTGTCTGGCCAGCAGCTCACACAAGTCCTGGAAAAGCAGGGAACAAACTGAACGGCAAATGACTTGTTTTGCTGGACCAGATTCCACTTGGTTGATGTACTGCACAGCAAGTACAGCAAGTGTTCTGTATATGATACAAAAGATGTTTCTTTAAATGAAAATGCAGCAAGAGGGAAAGAAAAGATATTCTAGAATATTGCTTCAAAAACCCTACCATACCATCTATAGACAGAGCCATAAATATTTAACATGTTTACTGAATACTTGATACCATTCAAGAAAATAAAATATAACTATTTTTTAGAAGTATACATTAGTGCTGTTGCAAAAGTATTTTTACTAATTTCAAAGCACTTGACTTACTCCATCTGAATCATCTTCTCAAAAAAAACCCTCTAAGCAAAAATAAAAGAAAAAAAATCTGTTTGGTTTCAGTACTACTTAAGTTAAACACAGGATGTTAATGAAAATCCAGATTAGTCAGAAGCTAAAAAAGCTAACCTCGATTTCTTAAAACACATCAACAGAAACTTTTAATTTTTTAAAAAAATAGACTGTGTTCTTAATTTTATACATAAATGCCTCCAAATTGCTGGAGCAGTAAACAAACTATATTCATTTGGGTCAGGGGAGTGAAAAACACTCCTGAATAGTCCTAGACCTCAAAAGAGCAGTAACATAGAAAAACTGTTCAGATGGAGACAATATATACATCTGAATTCATAAATCCTTTCAGTAGAGAGCTGATGAAACCCAGTTGTACACCATCAAATATCTATCCCATAAAATGAGAAGGGTCACCGGTCTGCTGTGAACTCCAGAGCCTAGACTCACACATTTGATTCCCAAGTAAACAGCTGGGCAGACATGTTGCAAAAAAGCCTGTAGAGGAGGAAGGAATTATGAAAATGCTGTACTGTCAAGGTAGTTGCATGTTTCACACAAAGAATTAGAAATAAATAAATATAAATGCAGGAAAACTCTGCTACTCTGGACTGTAGTAGTGTTTCTTTTTCTCCCCTTTATTTTTAATATCTATCACTTGGGTCATAATGAGATATTTGCTCCTCAAGACCTGATCTACTCCCGCTGCTTATTCCTTACCTAGTATCTCAGTCTACCACAGCATCATAATTAGGGCCATGGAGGTAATTAGGTTCACAGTCATTATGACTAGAACTGGGCACAACTTGACATTTTCTTATAGGCTGGGAGGCGATGCAGGACAGGTTTGCTCACAGGAGTCTTCTCAGTTTTGCCTTGCCATACAAAGCCTTCTTACTGTCCACTGCATTTCATTTTGAATCTTGCCTCGGTTACAGTCCAAAGCATGGATTAAGTCAAACCTGGTTTAAGATGATTAGACAGGACCTCAAGTTTCAGGTTCATAGGGAAATCAAGTGAGTTTCTTCCAGCTCCATTGTGCAAGTTGAACATCACTCTAATTACACTGTCAAACTGAGGATTGTGAACTCTTAATAAACAGAGACCTGTTTTCATGCAAATTTTACTACTAATAAAAAGATAGGAAGAAAAATATGTCAGTAGAATTGTTCCTGTAAGCAAAATGTTTTTAAATGCTTTCATGAGTTGTCAGCAGCTCAAATTAGAAAAAGTTACCAGGGTAAAGAATTACAGCAGCAGCTGAAAGTTTCCAGTTAAGTGTTCTACTTGAGACCAATGTAGCAGAATGCAAAAGGTAACAGCTAAAAAACACAGCCACAACGGTCTGAATGACAAGATTAATACAGAAGCAACATTTACACATGAATGGCTTTATTCCCATTAAACTATATAAACTGGGGGTGACGGGGAGAGCATTTACAAAAACAATCCAGTGAGCATGCATGCCTTCATCCATACAGATCACCTCCACTGCCACTGTCAAGTTCTGTGGCACACAGCAAAGAGCAATACATTTCCAAAGTCAGCTCTCAACATATTCACCAAGCATTACAGACAAGGCCTGGAACTACAGGAAAATAAGTGCATTCTTAGAACACAACAAGGGCAAGGCTGCCACAGAAAAGTCTTAATGAAGTTCTTTCAAATAATTCTCTCACCAGCACAGCAAAAAGTAAGATGAGGATGGCATGGCATCCGAAGGTCAGATAAAATAGAACTGAAATAATTAGGGTCTTAATTAGTTACTTTCTATTTGTAACCTGTGGGGTCTAGAATAGACATAGTATTGCAGAAGTTGATGGAATAATAATGACAACTTTGTTTTTACCCAGAATTAATAACAAGCTATCCTAATTTTAAAAAGAGCTTTTTGAAAAATTAAGCTACAGATCACCAAGTGAGCCCCAATGAGCCTGCAAGTCTCGGGGCTCTAGGCTGCTCTATAAAATGGCAGTAAAGAAAGCATTTACCTACTGCACAGGGGTGCTGTGACAATTAATTAATGTTTGTAAAGTGCACTGAAGCTGAAAATGACTAGATACCATGCTAAATATTAATTACCATGACTACAACACAGAACTGGAATTGTCATAGTGCTCTCATTGTAAACTCCTCTCATTGAACAAGCTGAAAAAAAGTTCTCAGCACCAGGCTGAGGTGAGCACCTTCTCTACACACCTCAACATGTACACTTAACGTGCTGCACGTGGCACCTTACCAACTGCACTGCTAGGTATCATTCTGAGCACACTTGCACGTGTACATGTGCACAGCATACTAGATTCATTTCAGGCTGTAGTCATGAAGATAGCTTATGCATACAAACCATCTGGCTACAGTTTCTAATCTGTACCTTGCTTCAAGCCACTATACTGTTTTGAAGGGTGTGAAGGCAGTTTTCAAGCATGCCAGTGGCTGCAGACCCCAAAGGTAGTGCAGCAGCAAGAGCTCACCAACAGTTTGTGATCGCCTCCATACAGATGTTTTGGGAAAGATGCTAACTTTTTGTAGACACCATAGCTCTAAACCCAGTGAAAACTGCCTCATGCCATAGTTTTACTGCTTTGCCACCTATTTCCTTTGTGACATATAGCTCTTTAAAAGGGATCAAGACAAATACAACAATTTAAACAATGCATGTCATCTGTAGAGTAGAAAATAAATTAGAGAATAAACAGCAAGAAATGTAATCCACATGAAAATATAGATTCCGTTACAGTAGCAGTATTTTGTGCTGTCATCTGCTTAGAGTATTTTAAACAAAACGAGTTCATGAGGAAGATGAGGAACGCCCCTGTTCTGGGCTGGTAGTTGCCACATGTGCTGCATGGGGAATGCAGATAATGGTACTTGACAAATTTGAAAATTCTAATCAATACCACATCCATCTCATTATGTCTCCCTCACTGAAGGAAACACTACAACCTGTTTGCTCTCAGCCAACCACAGGCATATGTATAATCAATAACTTGCAATGATATGAGGTTAACTCGTGCAGAAAAGATATTTCCAGTATGGTTCAAAAAACCACTTAACCATTCTTGTTAAGTAAGTGAACAGCCTATTTTGCTTCTAGCTAAGTCACTGGGTTGTTTGTTTTTGTTTTTTTTTATTATTAGAAGATAATAAAACATTAATTGAGTGTGTCAGAAGAAGGATTCCACAAGAAGCCTATCAATACAGAAAGACATTGCAGCACATGTGCTTTAAAGTAATTGCAGAATGCTGGCTCTGCTCCTAAACAATTACTGCATCAGTTTTCCTATTCTCTACAGAGCTATACAAATTTATTTATTTATTTTAAAGATAACTTGCCCATGGGAAAGTAATTGGTGTGTAGCTACACATTGTCTGTAAGTTTCTGAAAAATAACAATGAGTTTTATTTGATTGCTTGTAAAACATGCATATTGCTGTCTTCCAAAAATGTCGCATGGAACACTCGGGCAACTAGTCAAAGGAGATGGAGGCACAGAACATCCAACTATATTGATGTCCTACAGCTACATTAAACATTTAAAATTTCCTCTAAGTCTCTACCCCATAGTAACAACACTAGCCTTTATTTTTACACCATTCTGAATGGCCTGTACTAAAGTAGCAAGGGAGCATTCAGAACAACAACAAAAAAGTCTCAGCTGGAAGTTATACAGAAGAGAAAAGGCAGCTAGCAGTTGAGTAAAGGGAGGTAATAGCCCACACCCTTCTTTTCTACAGAGAGAAGAATTTCTCTCCAGCTGGGATTTTCTACGCATATAAGAAGTGAAACGCATCCAAGTAGTTACACAATCACCACATCTTTTCCTATTAAGGCAAAGAAAACACGGTGCAGTTTAACTGACTCTTGTAAGCACACAGACTTGTCACTCCCACTACAAACCAAAACTCCTGCTCAACATCAGTATGTGTCCAATCTGGCATGCACTGTGCCTGGCCTTTGTATACAGCTGGCAAAGATCCTTCTCTAATTCATCTGGTACCGGCAACCAAGAAGCCCAGTGACAGCCACGTTCTAGAGCTCAGGTTCTCAAGCTTCACAATCTAGGCAGATTTCTCATCTTCTATCTTTTAAAAATTAGTAGGGAAAGCTCTTCAGCACAGAGACCCAGATCATCATTATACTCCTACCAGGATTTCATCAATGAGGACCTACGGGTACACCTGCACACCGACTGGATGGTCTTTCCAGCCTTTTGACAAGCCAGCGATGCTTCCTTACCCAAAGCAATTTGGTTACTACATTTAATAGATCTCTATTCACTTGTCTCTCTTAAAGAGATTTTATTTTTTTTTGTATGCATTTGAACAATATGCAGTGTCACTAGAAAGGAAATCTAACACTGCTAACACTCAAATACCAGAAACTAGAGCCCAATAATTATAAGGGACATTTGAGACTTTAAAAATTGTAAGTAATCTAATGGAGTTTATTTTGCATTTTAAGAACTTTCACCAAAGCTAGGAAGTCTTTTAGATTCCCACCCAGTTCCCCCCTCCCACTGAAAACTGTCATAAGAGACAGAAGGGAGTCTTTTACTCAAGGAGTTGCCAGCTCTCAAAACACATTAGCGCATATCTCACAATAATTGATCTTATCTTCAAACTGCAGCTGTGGGACACATTTTAGGAGATGAGAATTTCAGCTTTGACTTGAAGGAAGTTCGTAACATTTTGCAGTCTGGAGAAATGCTTCCATCACAAGGGTACACCCCATCAACAAGCAAAATTACAAAGTAAATAAAGACATTGCTTTCTTCCTTTTTAAATATAATTTAAAGTCAAGTCAATCTCATGATTGAGGGAGGGGTTCATTGCTGAAAACAGAAAACTTTGTTAAGAATAGATGACAGAACCTTTTATGAGGATGGAAGTTCAGACAGAGCAACAGAGGGACACAGATGTATGCGTACACACAAGAACTAGAAAGACTTTAGCAGATTTCTTCATCTCTGAAATAAATATACAGCACAAATAACCAGTGAAGCGTGTCAGTGGGAGTATTCAAATAAAAGCTAACTATTAATAAAGTATCATTAACTCTTCCTTTCAGCATCTTCCCAGTTCTAGACAGCATATTATCACCACATTAATCTAGGAGTACTCATACAGCAGTAAATCACTTTGCTGATTATCTGTTTTTATTTCTTCTCTATTATTTTTCTTCCATAATGGAAATAAATAGCCAATGAACTAATTCCAATTTTCTTCTTTTCTAGCCTTGGTATTTAAAGAAAAACAACCTGAAGTGTCTTGCTAAAACGATACAACGAATTTCCTTCACCAATAGACAATAAAAGACCCACTACCCGCTGACATGCTGCACATGGGTACCACCCTACCCCAACCCCCTACCAGCACCTCAATCTTTTTGCTTTTTCAGACAATGCAATGACCAGCTGTGCTCCCCTAAGATATCTAGGAAAGCTATCTGACACTGTATTGCACATATTGCTCCAACAGTACATGACAACTTGCAAAACAACAAACTTCAGGATACACGGACAAAATACGCACAAATGCATGAAATGCTAGAATTAACGTTCCTCCTTTCTCAGCCAAGTGCCATTTAGGATATCACTAAAGAAGTGAGGAAACACAGCTTCACAGCATCTTATGTCTCTTTGTATTTCGTCGACAAACCACACATCTGCCCAGACTCTGTTGTTAGAAAACAGAGCCGCTGGGGCTTCCTTATCTCACACAGTCGCTACTGCTCCAGAGGCGTTTTTGTGCCTATGCACTACCTCACACACAACCACCCTAAATTACAGCTTTTCATCTCGGAACTATTTCAAATGGACTTTGAAACAATGAATCATTTAACAATTGGAGGAAAAAAAAAACAAAATTAAAGCACAAGATTTTGGTTTAGTACAGAAAGGAAACCAGAAGACATCATTACGGTGTGGATGACAAGTAAGTGAACTAGCAGAGCCTCATGGGCCGACTAAGCTAGCTTTCATACTGCAGATAATTTTAATGATAGGAACCTAAGCAAATGCAAAGTAAAAGACAATTTAGAAGACTTTTGCCTGGACAAGATACAAGATCCCTTTCAACATTCCATGTAGCTGATCAAAGTTGAGGCTGTTTACAGATTATTTTTGTTTGTTTTCATTTTAATCTAACTTGTCTTTAAATACAAAGAGAAGCCTGTTCATCAGGTCTGTAAGTCCCAACAAAAGAGCTTGAGGCTAAAATCCAAACACATTGAAGCCCACTACAACCTATTAAACAATCATCCTGTCAAAACCTCTTTACTGTAGAGCTGTACCTCTGCAAATTTTGATGACAAACTCTGGAACTCAAATTATCTCTACTGGTATGTACATATTCTCTTTTCTTAACACCATATGAGCAATCCTATTTGAATTTGCTAGTTTTTGCTTTTTGCTTGAGACAGTATAATTTTATAGTGTTATCAGATATCACTTCCTCTCCTTTACAAACAACTAAATTACAATTTCTGGTGCAATAAAAATTACAGGAGTAGAAGGTTTGTAGCACACACTTACACACAGATGTGAACAGGGCAGGAACAACAGAAGACAGAGTCAGCATCCACCAATTGCTGCTTTCTACTCGGATTAGAGTGCTCATTTATTATAAAGAAAAAAGGACTAAAAATGTTTCTTTTCTTAAAACACTCATCCCATCTTACATTTCTTTGATAACAACTTCCTTATAATATATTTCCTATGACAGAAAGGCATCACAGAACCACCTCCAATGAGGAGGAACAAGAGGTCATAAGCTAAGTATTAATGACTGTCAAGCTTTTGAAAAATCAGGGGCTGAAGTCAGTTACCTGTAACCACACCTGGCAAATCCTCAGAGCTCAAAAGACTTAAGCGCCTGAAGAACACACTGACTTCCACAAGCTCCACTGCTTCTTCCTTCCTTTACAAAAATATAAAACTATGTTTAGGTACTTAAATAGGGAATCTGATGGTTAACAGCTAGCCACGTTCTAAGGGCTTGGCCAATCTATCTAAGGAAGATGAACTTTTCTGAATACTTCAAAGGTAAAAAACAATACACGCACAATACCTCATAATATCACAAAAAAAATAAAATTGACTATTTCAGAGCTTTAGCTATCAGTGTTACAGACAGTGTGGGAACCCACATCATCTACTTTATACATCACATTTTACACACTAAGGTTAAGATCTCTGCCTAAAGTGACCAACTATTCCAGTGACCCTTTCAGAGTACCTAATTTACTAGTCTTCTAACACAAGTGCTTGCAGTTAGAAAAATACTCTCCCATGGATGCAAACACTTGGTCAGACGGAGCTACAACAGATCAACTAAAATCTCATTTAAAAAGTCAGACTCGGTACATCCGAGTACAACCCAACACACATCTCTGAAGCACAAAGACAGCCACATCAATATCTCCAACAACTTAGAACAGTGTTCAGATTTCTGACATTTCAATCACACAAAATTCAAATTTTATTTGTGGTTATGGATTTAGCTATCCACTACAAAAGATCTTTCAAAACATGCTGGTATATTTTGCCATGTTGAAATTTACCACTGAACTTTTTGGATGGCTTTTACTCCCACAACAGAAAACATGAGACTAGCTGAAAATTCTCACGTATGTACAAAATTGCAGCAGAGCATTGGTCCAAATCAAACAAGAGAAACCAATACACTCAAGTTGCACAGTGTTGCACAGTAATACTTGCATACAACAGTCAACCAATATACAGCAATGATGTATAACATGTAATACACTAATATCGGAATACAGTGCTACAGAAGTTTCTCAAATTTCTTTAAGTTTTTTTTAATTGTTTTATACTCCATTCATTATTGTAAATACTTAAAAATCTTATTAACTTCGAAGTGGAACATGAAATCCCTGCAGATTAAAACATCCATAATTTCATTGAAGAATGAAAACACATAATAAATACTATGTACATTGTGACACAACCCAATCACTACCTACACAATATTACAAACACCTTAATCCAAAACTAGGGAGAAAGAATTGCTCGATTAGGAATGGAATATAAAACAGGATCCTAGAATTCTGGCTTTTGTTCAGTGTCTGTTACATGATTTCTTACACAACTTCCAGCACCACCTACTCAACAGTATTTCATGCATGTAAAATACGAGCAGTATGTTGCCACAGTGCAGCACTGTCAGGAAAAATTAATTAGATACTGTACTCATGTGAACACTATCCAAAAATTAAGAAATACAGAATCAAGAACAGCTGATCCAGAAGAGTAATTCCTATCTTCCTGAGCGACTAACAATTCTAATTTAATATTCCAGACAAGCATACAGATAAGGATGTCAATGCTGATGGTCTTTTGCCAGTAGACCTACTGGAGACTGAGCTACCTTATTCAAGATGGTCACTTCCAGGACTGATGAGCATCACATGGAAAAGATAAAACTTTGCACTACCATTCCCTGTGGTGCTGTCTGTTTTCTACAGATAGAAATTCAGCCCCTGGGCCTGTCAAGATAGCATCTTTTGTAATATTCAAACCACATAAATTTGGAATGCAGAAAGTATTTCTATTCTTTTGCAAAGGACATGCAGTCCACATGCCTGTCCCCCACAAAGTCAAAATGACAGCTAGATAGAAGGAAAATTAAAAATAAGGAGAAATAAGAGTATTTTGAGAGCTTAAGCCATCCATAAAGTATCTAATTCATTGCAGTGGTGTTTGAAAACTTAACAAATTGTGGTGCTCACCATCATGATTATCTGCATATGTTAACAGCTAAGGACCCAAGTAATCCAGCTAGCTATCCAACACAGTAATTTACTGCAATTAACTACTTCAAAGGTGACCTTCATTAAACTATCTTACACAGGATTCTTTAAGCAATAAACAAAACATTTAGCATCTCATGTTATTTTCTTATATTTCACGCTTTGGCAGCACAAAGCAACAGCACAGTTATGACAAGAAAAGGAAATAATGTGGGAAACATACTTTCAAGTTACACACTCAGGTACTAAAAACAAATTGGCTACTAGTTCAGATTCCCATATTTGTGCACAACACAGATAATCATGTAAAGTACCCCAACCCTTGTATGATTACAAGATCTTCAGGAGAATCAGCAGGCTAGTTGCATTTACAATCCATTTCAGGATCACTGACAGCCCTGTGCAAAATGTCTTCATGACAACTCAGCTGCCAACGTTAATAATACCTTCATTTCCCAGAGGAGTAAATTTCAAATTAAAATTTGTACCTTTCAAGTAACATACCCGTTGGCGATGGCATACTTACTTACCAGGACTTGGTTAAACAGTGCCTCTTCACTTACTGAGCATTTATGGGTTATAACATGTGCTTGCTCATCGTAACTCTTGAACAAAAAAAGTCAGACCAAAGTAAAACACAGAAACAAAAGAACTTGGAAGAAGTGTCCCTAGCACTGTACCTATTTACACAAGATCTTATAGCTCCACCTAGCTCTGCACAATGGGAATCACTGGAACATCTAAGAAACTGCAACCTAAAACCCAAGAAATCAGCCATCACATACACACACTGATATGGATAATACTAGCTGTAGATATACCAGTTCCTAACAGGCACGGTTATGCTAATTTTTAAAGGTAAATTCTTTAACCACTCTTGTGCATGTATATCTGTTCTCCATTGTGACCATCCTCTTCTGAGCTATGTAGTTCATTTAGTGGAATGAGTGCTCTGTCAACAGATCAAACAAAGGGGCTATGGACTGCCTACTTTTTGACCTAAAACACCTCCCACTGCCACACTATTTCACGTACATTATATCTATAGGTTGTCACCAGAGATAAGTGATCAAGACTTTTCCAGAGATGCCAGTGACATGGAAACAGAGATGCACCTGACCAACCACGGGCTCTGTCCTACAGCTCATCAGACACCTCTCAAAGGAGCTGCAGCCTGCAACAGCAGGAAGAGATTCCAACAGGTCCTACAAGGAGGATCACTTGCAGGGGAGGATAAACAATTTCAATGCATACCTGCTCCATACTGTTAAACAAAAGGGTACATACTCATTTATACCAGGATAAAGAATTAGTAAGGCAGGCACCAGGTCATTAATTCCCTCCTCTGTGAAACAAGGTTAAACTCTTTTATGGCTAAACTAATTCACAACCTCTGTGCCTTCTCTAAAGTAGTATCATTTTGATTCTTTGGAGTGAAAACACATGCAACACTTGAACATTTAAATAAGAATATTTATAAAATACATTATGTCAACATTTTCCCTCAATTTATGTTGATGCTTATTTAATTAACAGCAGAAATTCAACTGTTTAAGTTTTCCCATTAAAAAGATTCTTCAGCAAGTCATCACAGTGTGTACTTGTATGAGATTTTCTTGCCCCAGGGAAAACTATATCCTTTACAAATCCAGAAGTCTAATTCGAGATCAGGATAAAACACTAAATAAGATTAATAAAAAAAAAAAAGGAATAGAACGGCTAATTTTCAGTAGGACACATTGCAGGTAACTAGACTTTGCCAACTATGCAAACATTGAACCTCTTAATTTATTTATATGTATCATTTCAATTCTTTTCAAAAAGAGCAAATCTTCATAAGGTCTCCCATTTCATAAGTGCTATTAAATCTTAACAAAAGAAGAAACCAACACTTTTCATGACAATTCCTGTGATTTATTTTTTTTTAAATTACCAAAGTAAGTTTCTATACCATCTTATAAGTACAATTTCTTTCGGATTCTCTATCAGTAGTGTATTCCAATATTCCTTCGGCACCTCCTTGTGCAACAGATTGCTGAATGATCACAAAGTAGCAGCAGACAGTAACATGCTGCCAATTTTATTTAGAAAGTTCTGTCCCTTTAAAAAAGGAAAATCTCTAGCAGTACTTTGAATTTCACTTAGAATAACCCCAATCTACAGCATATTTTCTCTTAACTAGAGCAACAGTTTTGTATGTTAAAATATGAAGTATCTCTCACTTTGTGGAAAGGTTTTCATCACAGATTAAACTGTCAACATCTGACCACTGTGCTAGAATGACACATAAAATGTCAAGAGGAATACACTGAAAATTACTAATCTTCACATTTAAAAAAAAGTCTTTTAGTACATAATAGGCTCTCTTTTCTAGAGTACTTACAATTTGGATATTTCTCATACTTACGAGATGCTGTGACAAAACAAAAAACAGTTGCCAGGCAGAAACACTCAAGCCCAAGACAGAATTTTGCTTGTCTTTTCAAGGCTGCCACAGAGGGATGGCAACCAAAATTTCTAACAGTACCTAAGCCTGCTATTAATGTCCTTAATAACCAGCATCAGCCTTCAAAAATTGAAGTGCTCACTTTATAAAAATGGAACATTTTTTTCACTGAACTTTCACCTCAGTTTTCAGCATTGCAGATATTCTCTGACCCTCATTCTGAAATATTTTGTAGCAAGCAGCAGAAAGAACCACCACCTCATAGGGAAATTGCCACACTGACAAAGGAAGCTCACCTGGGGAAGGTGATTCTACCAAGAGGCATGAGGCTCCCTGCAAAGCAGCAGCACAACCTGCTAAACTATACTGTTGTTGGGGTTCTTTTGTTTTGGTGTGGGGTAGTTTTTTCTGTTTTGTTTTACTGTGGTTTTGTGTAGGTGTTATTTTAAAGGGGTTTTTGTTTGTTATTTTTTTGGTGATGTTGTTTGGGGTTTTTTTTTATTTTCTTTGCTGGGGTCTTTATTTTTGCTTGTGTTTTTTTTGGTTGTTGTTTTTTTGTTGTTGTTTTGTTTTGTTTTTGAACCCACACACTAAGAACACAACACGATAGCAGAAGCACAGACTAAAGGAAAATTTCAGGATGCTGGGGAAGGGGGATCCTCTTGGGCCAACAGAGCTTCGTGCCCTATCCTAGGGCATCAGAAAAGGAACTCTTCATGAAAATTACTGAGAAAATGAAACTCCTTCTTGCACAGAAAATGAAGACTAAATAAATCTCTACAGTATGTTCATGCAATGCTCTTGTGAAGAGGAAGAACACTTCAAGATCTGATTTTAGCTAAGCCAAATAAAAGAAATACAAATCTCTACAAATTTTAAGTATGAATGAGTTGACATTACTGAATTCAATTGCGCTACAAGGCTCAACGTCCAAGGAGCCACTGTCTTTGTCAATGCAGACTGGGCTAAACAACAGCAATTTGGCCATCACAAGGCCACTGCCCGCACAGGACCACTACAGGAAGCCCAGTGAAATATTCTCGTGTCCCAGAGGGATCCATCCCATGAGCACCTAGGTGTGATGAGTTCATCTTTGCCTCATTTTTCAGAAATTCTTGCCACATATGAGAACAACTTATTCTGCATCACCAGCCCAAGCAAAATTGAGAAAAAACTAAAAATCTACTGAAAACTGTCTGGTTTATACCCAAAACTGTAACGAGGTTTCTAGCATAACATACTGCTTGTGGTGCTTCCTCAGTCACAGGACAAGGAAACGGGGAGCCTGACCTCACAGCAGTACTTGCTCACTCTGGAACAAAAGCAGAAAAGGAAGGAAAACAAAATCTGCTGTTCAAAAAATTCTGATCTCTGACAGTGTACCCCAGAGCCAGTAACAGCAGCCTCCCCCACAAAATCTTTATAGTTCAGTTCATCCAGTTCCACATATTCAGCTGTAAGAATCTTCACAGAATACTCTAATTAATTTTCCAGTCATCAATACTGCAAACATGAATACAACTTTACTTTTAATCTTCCTTTTCTAGCTCCTGAAAGGCTGAGAGAGTTGGGGTTGTTCAGCCTGGAGAAGGCTCCAAGGAGACCTCATTGTCACCTTTCAATATGTAAAGGGGGCCTAGAAGGAGGATGGGAACAGGATTTTTAGCAGAGCCTGTTGTGATAGGATGAGAGGTAATGGTTTTAAAATAAAGGAGGGCAGATTTAGGTTAGATGTAAGGAAGAAGTTTTTCACCATGAGGGCGGTAAAACACTGGAACAGGTTGCCCAGCGAGGTGGTGGATTCCCCAACCCTGGAGACATTCAAAGCCAGGTTAGATGGGGCCCTGAGCAACCTGGTCTCGTGGAAGATGTCCCTGCCCATGGCAGCGGAGTTGGACTAGACAACCTTTAAGGTCCCTTCCAACCCAAGCTATTCTGTGATAGACACAAGAAACTACCTCAAGATGATCATAAGCTCTCACTTTGCATAATGAAACAAGTCTGTAGAGGTTGATCAGAGTGGGAACTGATTGTCAGTTGATAGGGCAGCCCTACTGGTCATTACACTCAGGTGTTAATTGTTTGGTAATAATAAAGCTAATTGCTTAACAATGGGAAGGACCTTAAAAGGCAGGGCTGGGGGCACCAGGGTACCTCAGTGCCTGAGCACCAGAGGAGAGAGCAGGATGTGCTCTGTGTATTGGACATCGAAAAACTGCTCAACCTACAAAACCAGCAAGAACACTGAGCGCTGGGAAGGGAGGCCGGCTCTGCGCACCCAGCGCTCCGGGGCAGCTTGCTGCCAGATTGAGATACATCACCTAGCTTCGCCTGGATCCCCAACACAAGTCCTTCCATACTTTATCATCTCCTCTTTATTTGTGACTCTAGAAAGACACTGGAAGACCAGGCTTTCAGCCTTCTTCACTTGCAGGATTCCATCTATCTTAGCTAAGCTACTACTTATCACCACATAGAGATGAAGGTATAGCATATGAAGGCACGGACTCAGCTTGTGGTGCAAGTGAGACAAGTTTTATTTTGCAGCTGTGCTTTTTATACATTACTATCAGGATATCTGCAATTCTTGCTATTTCTCTGCCTTAAGCAAGCGACTATGTTATTATTACTTCCACCATATCTCAGTCAAATCCCCTACCATCTCGCACACCTCTTGTCCAATACAATTGCTGATCACACACTGTCCATGCCTAGCTTTGATGCCTCAAGACTGTTTTTCTTTCCTCCTTATCATGTACTCAGCTTCTGCTTACTTTTACAACTCTTCTTTGTCCTTGTTCCACTACATGAAGGTATTAAAATAATGTTGTCACT
Organism: Aegotheles bennettii; assembly: GCA_013398125.1. NCBI lineage: Eukaryota > Metazoa > Chordata > Aves > Caprimulgiformes > Aegothelidae > Aegotheles > Aegotheles bennettii. The sequence goes on from VZRW01001413.1 coordinate 17,860, forward strand.
CCCTTCATCCAAAGGTGGTAAATTCTTGTTTTTCCCAAGATCGAACAAAATTTACTTATAGAGCCAGTCTGGTTCATTTTTCAGCACAAGGGGACGGCCTGCACATGTGCCTTGAAGACTTCCTTCTTGAAGTGTCCATCCTTACTGGACCCCTTTGCCCTTTGGTACTTATTCCCAAGGGACTCTCTTGACCAGTGTTCTAAACAGGTCAAAGTCTGCCCTCCAGAAGTCCAGGGTAGCAGTTTTGCTCGCCTTCTTCCTTACCTCTCCAAGAATCAAAAATTCTATCATCTCATGATCGCTGTGCCGAAGACAGCCTCCAACTCCTACATCGCCCACCAGTCCTTCTCTGTTGGCAAACAGCAGGTCTAGCTGGGTGTCGCCCCTAGTTGTCTCGCTTACCAGCCGCATCAGGAAGTTATCTTCCATAGCCTTCAAGAACCTCTTGGATTGTTTTTTATCCACGGTGTTGTAATTCCAGCAGACATCTGGCAAGTTGAAGTCTCCCATGAGGAGAAGGGCTAATGAATGCAAGATGTCTCCTAGTTGTTGGAAGAACGTCTTCATTCTGGTTGGGTGGTCTGTAGCAGACTCCTACCAAGACATCTGCCTCATTGGCCTGCCTCATTGGCCTTCCCCTTTATCCTTACCCATAAACCTTCCACCTTCTCATGTCCAACATTAAGTCTTGTAGCCACAAAGCACTCCCTAACACATAACACTACCCCACCACCTCTCCTTGTAGCCATCCATTGCAGCACTCCAATCATACGAATCATCCCACCATGTTTCCGCGATGGTGACTATGTCATGGGTTCCCTGCTACTCAATGGCTTCTAGCTCCTCCTGTTTATTGTCCACGCTGCAATTTCCCAAAGAGAGTTCTTTGAAGAACAGAGTCACTACTAAGAGCAATCCCTTATTTGCTAAAGCCTTCACACACTCTGGCTAGGTTTACATTGCAAGGACCAAAACAACAGCAGCAGAGAGCAAGCTATGTAAGAATTTTTCTATGCAGAAGAGATTTGCAATTGGGTAACTGCATACCATTCAAAAAGCAGCAAAAAAGTTAGTATTTCCCTTCCCAAACATCAGAATTGGGGAAAAAAGGAAATAAATCAATGCAACAACTTCACTCAACAATCCATCATAACTTTTTATTTATAAACATAATTTGATTCAAAATCTAAATAAACATTTTCTTTCCCCTGTTAACAATTTTCTTAATTTCTGCTTCTATTCTCATGAATCTTTGCAAGTCTTGTGCATTGCAAGAGCACAAGTTCCTTGCTTTAGTAAAAACTGTCCACTTCTTCAACATATCATCCAGCAAGTTCTTATCTAACAGCCCATGGCATCCTGCAGCAGTGTTCCCTTTCCTCAATGCTATCTGCTATCTTTGTATTTCACAGCTCTCATCAACCTGAGACCATGCTGTGCCTCTCCTCCACTTTTGTGCATCCTAAAAACCTTGCAGAGGTAAGAACATTGTTCAAACACAGCCCAGATCAAATAGTAGATTTGTTATTTCAGGATTAAAAAGAAAACCAAACAAAACCCACAACAAACAGAGACAATGTTCACTGAAAAGGTTTACATTTTTAATAAGGCCAAAGATCTCAAAAGAATTTATACAGCTTTATTCTGTTGGGGTTTTTTTACATAAATTAATTTGACTGAAACTGCTGCTGAGGTTTAATGTACATTTTACCAAAACAAGTAACTTTTACTTAAGAATTAACAAGACTCTGATAAAACTATAAATCCTGATTCAGGCTAGGCTGTGTTAGTCTTCACATTAATCTGCTTTAAATTCCTGACTTCAAAGAAGGAACAAGAGCCGCATTACAGGCTTATAACAAGGTTAAGCTTGAGAAGTTTTATTAATACTCTCCCTAAGGCTACCAGGAAATTCCTTAAAGCAAGCAAATTTTTGGCTTTTCTGTGGATTATGCTCCAGGGTAGTTTGTTCTAGCTCCCATAAGACAATAAGTTTCTCTCATATCTGCATCAGCAGCCCATCTCCTTTAGGGGGCTCATAGGCTGAGATGCTCATTGGGAGTCACAAAATAAGTTAACAGTAAAATCTGGAATTCTGCCATGTTCACTCTCCATATCCTCCACATAAATTGAGTTTTAACTGACTGTCAAGAAACTGATTCATTTGTGAGAAATAACAGTTTTATCTGTCTAAATTCCAGATACTCAAGAGCATAACTGAAGCCCTTGGAAAAAAGTGCTAATCTGTTGTAATGGACCCATGATAACTGTCTACACACAGTTATTGCGCTAACACATTACCCGAGTCTGAAAGAGTAGAAGTAAAATCAGGTTTGTCTTCTTTAACTATCATCTTTTGCATCTTCCTTTCCTATGCTTCTATATCACAATTGTGATGTTTTGAATTTTAATCAAGCAAGTCACTATACATATGCGACTCTAAATGAACCTGAAAAGTAATGTACAAAACTACTGCTAAATAAAACTAAACATAACTTTTTAATTGCTCTGGTCCCAGCCTGAATCTTCAGAGTTACTGAAGAACAGCTCCAAAATAATTTCTTTCAGTAGCGTTATTGGCAAAGTTCAGAGCAATCAGAGAATGATCTCAAAAGCCTGTAAATAAAACTGAGCACAGCTTAACACAGCCTGTCGTCTCAGCCAGACTGTGGAGACACCTTAGTGAGTAATTCAACAGCTATAAGACGTTCAATTTAGTGAACCCACGATTAGTAATTGTCTTGTCTTGTTCTGCCAGAGAGGATGTCTGTTAACTATTTCAAACAAAGAAATGGCTGTTAAAGCATTGTAAAGTAAAGAAACTGGTGTCCACAAATAAAATCACATTTATTTCTACAAAGTGATGTTTCTGAAGTCCAGTTGAACACCACCCTGTATCTAGTGATGGGAGTCAGCTTTCAGACACATACTCAGTACACATATAAGTCAGAGTATTGGGGGTTGTGGACTGTTGTTCTGCTTTTTTGTTTGGTTTCGGTTTTTTTAACTAAATACTGCATTTGTGACTTCCCCTACCTAATTGGTTAGGTCCATTTTACATTAGAGAGCTTAGATTTGTGAAATAACCCATTTGATTAAAAAACCTTCTGGACTGTTAGTCATTAAAGTAATATAATCTGTATTACACTTCTCAATATTCTTTTTCAGGAATAAAATCATGCTGGCACTATGATAAAAACTTGGCCAGGTTTCTTTGTTCTGAAAAAAAACCCCAAACATAATTGTGATACTCGAACTGCATTCCTAATACAATTAACTCGCTGGTAGAGACCACTGGCCATAATTACTTAGTTGCGTAGATTTCCTAAAACACATTTAATTTGCCCTCTGAAGCCTATTTCAAAAACGTTTTTGCACCAGGGGTATTAAAATATATAATACATGTTATAAGCTATCATTAGATACACTAAAATTATATTCAATTTATCCAGTAGATGAAATATTTTGCAGTTGGTTTTCTATTTGCAAGACTATCTTTTCCAATTAGAAATCAAGAACTGCAATGAAAGGGGAGATTTTTCATGCTGAAAGTCTAAGTATGCTGATCAAGTTTTACTCTTCTTTCTCTTCTTACCTACTAAATGCAGTGTTAACCAATGTGTGTTTTAAATGCATTAAAAACTCCCAAAAGAATTCACTTTTTGTAAAATGTGTATGGCTGATTTATAAACTGCTCGAAAAAAGAATCATCAAGAGTTTCATAAATCCACTATTTGGTAATATTAACGGTGCATCAGGAAAGTATCAACATCCTCAAAGCAAAGGCCAAACTGCAAAATAAATTTCACTAGTATACATATTTCTGTTAAAAGAAATATACTGCTAATATTTCTTATGTTTTGGGGGGTTTGTTTGTTTGTGGGGTTTTTTTTGTTTGTTTTGATTTTGTGTGTGTTTGGGGTTTTTTTTATAGTGTTTTCTTCCTGGGGTAATGACAGACAGAATAGTTTTTAGTGTTTTAAGTGGTAGTTACTCCCTTAATATTTCTATTTATAGTGATTTTGGAAATTCTATTCCAGACATGTCCAAGTAGTTATCATTCATTCCTCATTCAACACTGGTTTTTTAGACACCTTCCATAGTTAAGCTGTTGATTAAGCCATCTTAGCCAATCTGTTAAATTCTTACAGTGTGTCTGTTCTACTGGGAAGCAGTTACACAGAACACATTGCAAGAAAGCATTCTAATAACTCTTTCAGCTAAGTATATTCTACAGCTAATAGAAACAACAAAAAATAATAAATGTCTTTTCTTTCAATACCATTAACATCATCATCATAAGCAGGTGTCAGAAAAACTGCAGGGTTTCCTGCTTTGAGTTTTTGTAAGGTCCCACACCAATTTAAAGTTCTGAACTTCTGAAGCAGTTTCAATACTACATAAAGCTTGGCTATCCTCAAGAAAAATAAACCACATAAGAAACACGTATCTATAGTTTTTCTGCCATCAAAATGAAAGCATATTCCTGCCACTTGGGATGGGAGATAGTATAGAGGAAATCCTGTGAAAGGTGAATACTATATGCATTCAATCCCTCTTTCTTCTATAATGTCTCATGAATTTTGCAAATCTTATGCAGAAGAATAACTTATCACAGAAAAGGACTATCTCTTCTACTTACTTATGCCACTTACAAAACATCAAAAAGCAATCACTTACAAAACAACAACCCAACAATTCTGGAATACAGCTGGGGGTAGGCATGTGTGGAAAAGCCAAAAGAATGAGTATTTTCCCACAATTTGAGGGAAATTCGAGGGATGCATTTTATCAGTGTCTTTCATTGTTGGTTTTATTCCAAGTAAATTTTTTCAAGGCAGGTGTACATTTCCCAAGACATGTAGACTATCTGCTTAATGTTTCCCTTCTTTGTTCTGCTTCTGACATTTGATTTAGGAACCAATACCTTTTTTTTCAGTTAACTGTTTAAGAAATTAGACTGTAAGACAGACTTCAGTTATTGAGAATTTACCACAAGCCTCAGTTAGAAGCATAAAACAAGAAAGTAGGGGAAAATAATTTATAGAGGACTTTTTTTCTTCTCTAGTCAAAAACACTGTCTAAAAGCTAGCTTGGGGATTTTGGTGTCATGGAAGCCAATAAACAGCCTGAAACAACAGTCTTCCAACCATTCTGCCAAAAGCTCACACTGCTCCACCCTTACTACTAGGTGTTATCAACTAACCTTAGAAAAGATCATTTCCTTAAGAAAGTGACAAATGTTTTTCAAACGGAAATTTTGTTTCACAATCAAAGGATTTATCTTGCATAGATATGGGACAACCTAAAACAGTGTTACCCTACCCAGCAGGTCAGCACTGTGAACACCAGCCTTAAGGCATTAAGTAAGGAGGCCCAACAAATGGGTCGCTCTCCCTAAACCAAATTCCCTCAGAGAATTATTCAAGATCAGATGTGGTGAAGAGAACACAGTCTTGAAATCACAGCATCTCCCCTGGCCTCAGCTTTCACATTACTTTCCAGCCTTTCATTCGTGGACTTGTGGTATCAGAGTCTCTGAACAGCTATCACAAGCAGTGTGATGTGTCTGAATACCTTGCTGGAGCATCATTTTCAATAATGAAGAGCATCTCTTAGCTTAACAATTTTGCACTAACATTCCTTGGTGAATTTATCAAATTGAAGCCTTGTTAAGCAAGTGACTGCTGATGCAATCTCAGGAAGAAATGCATAGCGCAACTGCTGGTAAAGGAACTTGTAACCATTGCTGTAACAGGATGATTTTTAAAAAAATATGTATTTCAGCATGTGAAACCCTTCATCTCATGCTTTCTTTATATCTCCTTAATTCTGTTTTTTAAAGTAATATTTATAAGTCTTACTTGCTTCACTTAGATGCATCCTGGATGTTCACACTGCAATTAAGTTATACGCACAATTTAAATAAGTTAGCACTTTAAAATGGAACAGTTAGAACTTTCTTACAATTAAGAATTAGGTTCCTCTAGGGGACTGTCTGTCTGTAAAATTACTACTTGTTCCTGATACATTAAGGCACAAGCCAAAGGCAAATTGACTTCTCCTTCTGGGAAATGTAATGATCCCCAGAAATTCTCTACTTAGAGTAAAGTCAATTGCCAGTCATTAATTCCTTCCTCCTGAAAAGAGGTTCTGCTCCAGCTTCACCTTTCTCTCTTCCGCTTTTACCATTCTTTGATGACAAGTTAATTCTCAAGACTTTTGTTTTAAAAGCAATGCGCATGGGTCGGAGTGCTACAAAGATTTACCAGGTTCGAACAATTTCATATGAAAAGTGACTTTTTATGGCACTTTACCACAGAAGGTACTACACATGCAGCTTGAGAGAGAGTAACTAAAGCTCATTTGCTTTTACTTTTTAAGAATTGCAATCATAAAAATTAACGACCCAGTTTCAGTGAAGCTTTGTAAACTGAATATAAACACTATGTAAACTGCAGAGACAGTGATATCAACTAAAAGCAGCACCAGTGCCAAAGAAGCCATCCTGCTTTGAGTTTCAGAAAGCCGGTTCAACAGAATGCTCAGGAGTTCACAGCTTCCACGCACTTGAAATTTTGAGCGCTCTGTTTTCCTTCATTGTTGCCAGCTTATTATTTTCATAACCACTCTGTTCTATCACTGGTTAAAATAATAAAGAAATCTAGTTCAGGTTCACTGTCTACTGAGCTGTGTTTCTGTCAGACTGTCAAAAAGTATGTCAATTGTAACAGGAGACAGAAAGCACACTGGGAACACTTACATAGGAACAACTAAACTGAAATTACCAGTTCATTTCACACGTGAATCCTTTTATTTAAAGTCAACCTAATAAAAAACTGTTTCCAACCTGAGTTTATTACTATATTTTAAGATTGCAAGTTCCATTAAAATTTGTCAAGGCAACATCATTAAATAGCAAGTAAATAATTTCATAATTTCTTTCTTTGTTGTGACTGTATGGTACAACTAACATCACCCAGCAACAAAGTCTCTATGGAAATGTACTTTCTCTTCATGAACCAAGATCACAAAAGATACCTTCATCCTACTGATAACTTGTCTTTCGAACTTCCAGGTGGAGTTTGGAGTTGGAAAATGAGATGTAGAAAAAGGTATTTGAAAGGTGCTGGACATATCTTTTCTCACTGGCATCACAACATCACATTTTATTGAGTTAATTGAAATAAGACTGGAATTTTTAAGTTACACCTTAAAATTCTGTAAGCACTGAAATGCACTTCTAATTTTGTGCAGAGATCTGAATTATACACAGGACACTTCAGAAGCTGCAGGGTGACTATATCAGGCTAAAAGCATAATTACAGGTAGATTAGAAAAACTGTAATGATGCTCAAAAACCTGCCTCCCTTTTTTAACCCATATTGCCTCCACAGCAATTCAGCAGCTCAGGCTTTCAGCGTGTGCTGGAAAGGGATGGCATGCTGAATGAACTGCTCCCGAGCTAAGGAACCAGGACTTATTACACACAGTCCCAAGGGAACCTGCTACGCCAGCTGTCCCTGAGCCAGCCTTCTGTCTGGTTTCACACAGAATAGTAGGAAACTCGCCCATATCCACACACATAGTGCTGTTTTGAGTCACAAATCTAGAAAGCAAAATCCTCTATGAGAATATTGGTTCTGTTTAACTAACTGTACAGTTAATGCTGAACCAATAACATTAGAAGAAATCCTTCTTGAGACCTAAATATGTAAGAGTCCTTCTTAAAAAGTTTTAAGAATATTAATTAAATCTTTAATTACTCCTTTTAAATTAAAAAAACCCCTGCAATTTATAATATTCAACATCGTTCCTTGAGAACTGCCCAAATTATTAGACATTTTTGAAATATTTGCTTGTCCCAGCTAAAAAAGGAATTTTACTCTACTAACCTAACACTCATGCTGATGAAGGCTTCAATCACTAAAAAGTACTTTTTCATAGCTTTAAGCTTCACTACTGCTGGAGATCCTCAATACTCTATCATACACACACTTTTTAAAATAAATTTCTACACGAGTTGTCAATAAATGCTCTCAAGCATTATTATTCAATTCTGCCCATTTAGAAGAATATCACTTCAGTCTGTTTTTAAAGAAAAAAAGGCAAAACAACTAGATCTATTTTTAATTCCACACCATATAAATCAGACAGATACAAGCTTTCAGGCCTCTTTTTTTTTGCTGATTCTGTCCACATATTTAAAAATTAAGTAGCCGCTCAGAGGTTCTGACTCCTGTTTTGTAACTCTAGAGACCAAGTTTAAAGGGCCATGAGAAAAATAAATGTGCTATTATTTACATTTCTGAATTATAATGATGATGGCAAGGAATATCTCAGCAACCCTCACAACATACCATAAAACTTTTCGAAGTAACAATTTCTAAGTATTTTCAGTCTTCACAGTGAGTTATTCAGATATTAAATTTCCTATGAAATTAACATGGCCTCTGGAAATGCAGCATCTTAAACTATATTACTTATTTAAATTCTGTATGCTTCACTATGCTTTATGCATTATTTCTAACAACTTCAGAATATTAGGAAGTTAATTTCTAAAATTGGTCTACTTTATTATTAAAGTTGCTCCACTATAATCAAAGGAATTTAAGTGGAAAAAAGATTCTCTGTACAGCTTTCTAACTCTCTGAATGGGCTGCAGCTGATAAAGTAAATCTAAGGCTGGTTCTTTTACTTTAACTAGGCTGGCAGCCGGTGAAAGGCAGGGGAGGACTGCTCACCTGAAGCTAGATGGTATCAGGCAGGTAACTCCATGCAGTTCTATTACAGCAAACAGAAGCCACGTTCCCTCAGATCTGCTAGAAAGTTAAGAGCTCTCCTATGGAAGCCTGGCTTCATATTCATGCAGTTACCTTCAGAAATCTATTTGTAGGAAATTATTAATTCCCAATTAGCCTCCTAAAACTAGAAAAAGAAATATTAAAAATCCCAACCCCAAAACCCCCCAAAAACATTAATGAAGAGAAATATCACCTCTCCTCCTCCTAAGTATTCATTCAAACAGCATGGGAAAATTAATGAGCACAGCTACGTTAATTGAAACCAACCATAATGCTACCACTGACTGCCTGGCACATACAACTTGCCTGTGCATGTTGAGGCCACTGCTAGTATTAGTGGCATCCTGCAGCTACAACAGTACTGTTAAACCTGCTTAATTTTCCCAAGTTAAAAATCATAATGCCATCAGATCTTAAAATCATCAATATTGAAAATAGCTGATTCTAAGTACAAGTCTTCCAAGCAGAAGCATCAGAGTGAAATCTAATGAGCAAAAGCTAGAACAAGGTAACGAATTCAGGAGCAATAAGACTTGCAGGCTCAAGTGTGCTCTCACTGAAATAAATGTGGCTTAACTCATGCTTAATGCTGTGCAAACATGTCTGATGAATAAAGACTGAAGTTTAGAATTTGAGGAAATTTTAGAATGAGTTTTGAAGCTGCTAACAAACACGCAAGGTTTACTTAATCTTACCCAAACAGCACTCGGCAGTTCAGCTTTGGACTACTTTTTATACTTGTTTTTTTCTGTAGCATGAACATTGAGTTCACCCAAAAATTCATGTAATTGCTTCATTAAGATATTCAAAGTACATTCCAGCACACTGGAAAGTTTTACATAAATGACCTATTGATCTTTCATTTCTTTTGATAGCACAACTGATACATTTGGAGACCAGCATTTAATTTTTCCTTGCCAAGTTGACACATATCTAACAAGTCTTAACCCAATTAGTTGGAAACTGATTTATCTGTTTAACATACGGGTGAAAAACAGAAAAAAACTTTGCAGATAATGAATGTGACACAGACCTAGAGGAGGAATCTTACCAAAATGTCCACTATTTTATTTTATTTACTCCCTCATGTAACAGTAAAGGACTTAGCCACCAGCACTCCAAATGAACTGCCTCCTGAGCAGCACTGCTGGTCTTTCTAAATCAATTTTCATCACTCACCGAGTCTTAAACTCATGCTCTTCACTGAAGCATTTAATTCAATGCAAGTATTAACTCTGATCTAGACTGAGTGGGGCAGCAAGGGAATGGAAATGGGAAAGGTAAAGCATCAGGTTACTTATTAGAAGACAAAATAGAAACAGCTTCTAACACAAGAAAGTTCACTGGTATTCTGAAAACCCACTACCTTTGTATTCTCCCTGCACTGCAAACACGCACACAAAGAAGGTATGCACAGTTGCATTCTGACAGACTATAAGGCTTTCTTACCACTTAACAAAAGGGATACTATTTTACTATTTTTCCTCCTTCAGTTTTTCTACCTTTATCCTCAGGACAGTATCATTTGAGATGACATACTATAGCATAAATAGCATTCTTGGCAATTAAAATTCAGAATATTTTAATGCTACCAAGTGGAACGCAGGACAAGCTACTTCAACTCTTAAAAAAATCTGTAACGGGCTTAAAAAAATTAAACAAAACAACAAAAAAACCAATACCCAAAACCACACCCCCGGTTTTGTATTTTGATAAAGAAAAATGTGATGATTAAACACTAGTAAGCAAAAAAAACATCAGCAATGAAGAGGACAATTAGGTGTACTTGCAAGCTACTGTCTTGACAGGAGCTGCTAATGTAAAATACACCACACACGTGCTAACTCGGACATCCACAACCGTCAACATCAACCAACCAGAATCTTCAGCATTGCACTTCTAGGAAACCAGAGTGCGTAGCAGTTGGAAACTAGGCACAAAAGCAGCCTCAAATGTTAAAAAAGTTTAAGACACCTTCTCCTTTTTCCTTTACTTTTTTTTCCTCCCCAGGTTTTTTTGAATAACAGTATCCTTTTGATACCTGCATTTATAAACTCCCCAAAGTCTAAGGAGCTGGGGGTTTGACAAGCACCTACTAATTCTCTGTACACACTGATCCAGCAGAGCACAAGTTAGTTCTGCTCTGCAACCACACACAGACTGCAGGAGCTGCTGACTTTACAAGAAGCACCACACATGCTGAGGAGTATTAGGAAGAAACTTAGCAGAGCCCTCAGCCGCTAGAAATAAGCACAAGCCAGCTTCTCACATGCTGTCAAGATACACAGCCATAACCTGGTACTCACTGGTGTTAGCAGAAGGCAAACTGCAACTGTAGAGTAGAACTACAAAGGCAATTCTAACCATGTAAAAAGCATTGTATTAATAAGGGAGAAATCTACAAACTCGTTATTCTCTCTGTAGCGGTACAACCAAAAAATCCCAAAGTAGGATCCAAAGGCATTAGACGGAAAAGAAAACAAAACAAAATTTCTATTTTCAGGGACATTCCATAAATTACAAAATAAACAGCGTCTGGCATTTATCATATCTGAATTTCTACAACTCCTTCCCATGTTAAATTTTAGGCATGACTGAATTTCAATTGATTTCCCTTCATATTGTGATCACAGAACCATAGAGGCCACTGGGCAAGAACAGCAGCTATCTGGAAATTGGCACCTCCATTACAGAAGTTTTCATTGCAGAACTCAGCCTGTTAACATTGAACAAGGTCAGGAAGGGGAGCCTGGTGTCTGATAACACACAAAAGAACACATTTTAATATGGACACCTTTTTCCTTTTAAACTTGCTTTACAAACTAATTCCCCATAGGAGAGCAGAGTACTTTCATCTACTAAAGCAGATACCTCTAAGATCAATCTTAATAGTTACTTGTGTTTCAATAACCAATCACAGTGAGAAGCCAAAGAAAAGTGCACTGAAAGCACAGATTTTGACAGACTCCTTCAAAGTTCTGTAAAGGTGTATTAAAACCTAACTCTCAGGGGAAAAAAATATTCAATGTTGCCTATAGTGCTCTGTCACATCAGATTTTTCTCGAGACGTAAGAACATTACAGTGAAATTACCTAAAGTAAACAAAAATATTTGTAAAGATTTCAAGCGATGCTAAAGGAGTACCTTAGACATGCTACAGAAAAAGAACATATTCAAAGACAGTATAAAGCTACAAACAAGCTTAAAAAAATTAAAATGTACCATTTGTCAAATTGACAGCCGAAAGTATCTCACTTGCGAGGACTGATGTGTATTGCATAAAAACCCAGAGTATTAAAAACCAAGAAGAGCCAAACAATAAATTACAATGTTATCTGTACATCAGGCTTCTCCCCTTTTATCTAAGCATCTGTTTTCTCCCCACCCCTTACAACAATGTTTCAGCGATAACATCTGCAGGTGTTAAGGACTAAACAGATGATTAACTACAATTGGGAAGAAAAGTTTTGAAAAAAAAAAAGAAACTGGTATTTCATTTCCTAACACAACAGTATTCCACTGCTCTGTGAAAAGGTGGTTGGCCTTTGAGGACAAAGCAGTTAACCACCATCACATTTTATACACCCCAGCTACGACATTGAAAGTACTGAGATCCGATAATTTATTAGTAAAACTACACTTTTGAGCTAAGGTTACATATTTAATTAATCTAGAATCTATAAGCATTAATAATATTAAAAACTAGTACAAGCAAGTACTTTTTGCCAACTTAGTTAAAAGCAATGTGGCAGGAAAGAGCATGGATTTTCAGCCCAGAAAGCAAGAACTAAGCTGGATTCTTCTGAGATGAATGCTTAAAGACAATTGAGAGGGAAAGGAAAACCCAGGTCATTTCACCAGAAACTTCAGGTTATAAGAACAGACAATCACAGTTTGTTTCCAAGAATTCCTTAGTTCCTATGCTGCTGCTTTTCATGCGAATTCAAAATACATGTGAAATTGGCTGCAAGGAAATATGTGCCACTAATAAAGCTGATTCCAATTAAAAGACTACCAGCTATGAATGAACCTCCTCTTACGCTGATTATAGGGTTATTTGATCAACATGACATAAATCTCCCAACCTGTTAAAGGAAGTAATAATATTCTGAAAGAAATTTCAGAATTAAGCAGAAATAAGAGGCAAGATCCCTTCTGAGAATGATGACTTTAGAGCTAGAAAACTCTCTCACCTCAGGATTCATGTTTTCTTACAGGTCGCAGGATTTAACTTTGTTTTCACTAGGGAGTGATGTCCTCTGTGTAGACAGGGACCCAAAAAGCCCATAAAACTGTGTGTCAGATTACAGATTTCTGGGTTTACTACAAGTGAATGAACACTGTATTTCTAAACTGTATTGCTAACAGACTAGAGGTGAGAACTCTAAACAAAACAGTGTTGTTGGTTTGTTTTAAACATCTGTCTTTCACTTGACTACTACTCTCCCTCTTTTCCTCCCAAGTCTTCAAGCTGCTCTTCGCTCTGTATTCTCCATGAAGTTTCAGTACTGAGACTTGCCAGGTCTGCTTAAATCCAGAAAGGAAAACATTTGTTGTCTAAACTGGGAAGTTCTTATCAAAACCCTTTAAGTTCTTGACAATGTAGTATTTAGTAATTATTTAAATGACTCTTTACTGACTTGTCAGTATTTTTATGCCAATACTTACACAATATATATTACACTATAATTACATTTTTAGTTGTTAGTCTTCATATTTTAAAATGTTAGGATGGATTGTACTTTAAACATTAAACCGTATGAACTGTGATAAGGGCCCACCCAGTCATCCTCCCCCTTTCTTCACACTGTAGATTTACTTCAAGGAGAAAATTTTTCTACATGCAGAGTGTTAACACCAAGGAACTGCTTTTATTTAAGTAGCAAGTAAGTATCACCCCAAATTCATTTTGTCTCAGGCAAGTGTCACTGGACAAAAATTTCCAATTACTGACAGTCTTAATGAATTACAACTCCTGGTTAGTGCTTACTTTCCCAGTAAAGTGTGAAAATATATAAAACCCAGTACGTCCTTCTTCCACAAGGAAGTGGTGGAAGGTCAAAGTGGAAGAAGCTAAAAATAAGTAGCATATGTCATGTGGAAGGAGCTTGAAGTAAGTAATTATATGTTGTGTGGCCTTTACTTTTGGCTAATTTGTCTTCTTAAGACAATGTTTTGCTCCTTATTTAAAAAAAAAGCAGGGAAAAAAATATAAATCCACACAGCGTGGAAAGAGACTCACTGTTATTATGAAGTGTCATAGAGTTCGTATACTCCTAGAAAAAGCAAATTATTACCTCCTTCTTTGTAAAAATAGCAGCCCTGTTGATAAGGCTTCATCTATTTATGGAACCATCACAAAATCCCTAC
>VZRW01001415.1:0-16141 GCA_013398125.1 Aegotheles bennettii
AAGACCCCTAGCTCCATTAGCAGTTATTCTATAACTACATATAAATGTAAACTTATTTAAGTTTATATAATAATAATTATTTAAGCTTATATAATAAACTTATTAGTCTCAGTAGATTATTCCTAGCTTGCTGCATTATGAAACTGCAAGCTGCACCGTTGTAGCAGAAATAGTTGCTATGGTAAAGCTGCTGTCATGTTTCACTTTTGAAAACAACCTTATCAAAATTAATTTGTCAGGGAGGAAGACTATTTAAAAACTAGTCATAGGTTGCGCACAGTGTAATTGAGCACAACACAATAAATCCAATTTAATTTTCTTTTAATTAAGGTGTTTTTGCACTTTGGGTAAATCTGATAAAAATTACAGTATTTTAATGAATGTCAGCATGCAAATGATGTTGAACATGAAAAACTGTACATTCAACTATGTTCACTGAGAAACAGGATATGAAATACAGCAATTGTTAAATTTGTTATATGATTTCACAGTACAGTCTAATCAAGTTTAGTAAAGAAAAAGGAAACCATTGTAGGAATAATTCTTTTCTTCATTAATTATATTTGGCCCAAAAATGTGTAACTTAAAAAAATAGGTATCAGTCTTATGCACCAAATTTAAACCATAAGCATGTAATAGGGTCTCTCACTGTTGATTCTAATGAAATTCCCCTCATTGAGACCTCAATCTGTAAGAATTACATTGCTAAAACACAAGCATGACCTCCTCTTCACTCAAACTGAAGGCAATGTAAAAGGAAAGATCTAAGGAAAAAAAATTAGTTTCTTACATGAGGCAGATGACAATAACATTTATACACAGATGATCTAAAGACATCTATGAGAGTAACTCCACTGATATCTAAGCATCTAAGCATCTAAGCTAAGTTCAATTTGTTTTCTATAGGTAAAATGAAACAAACAAACAAAAATTAATTATTATTTAATAAAGTATACTTTTTTTGCTATTCTTGGAGCTTTTTTCTAACAAATCAAACAATGAAATTTCCTAGGTCATGGCACTGAAATACTCTTTATTTCCCCAATCCAATTATATTAAAATTAATAACTAGTACATTCATGTCTGAAAGAGGCCTGGCCATTTACCAAAAACCAGTAGTCAAGTTGTCTGTTTAGTATTGAGAAAAAAATAATTCTTACACATATACTCAAAATTATATACCACTTCACTTGTTTGTCTCAGGATTCTGTTTTAGATGTAGTGACCATTGGTAGGGAACAATAAGACATTTATCAGAGGAACTCTAAAGATGAGTGTTTGATCAAAGAGAGTCTCCCTGGTAGAGAGAAAGAGAATCATCTTTAGCAACTCTGTGCAGAAATCTGTGTTGGATTTCATTAGACAAAGTTAGGTCAAATTCATTAAAATGAAACCACAAAGGTCTCTGTATTAAATGTAAAGTTAGGTGTTTCTGATATCAAACATAGATTCATAGAAGTTCACATGGAAAATAGTTATTTTTTTTACTGAACATAGACCTTAACAGTAATTTTGTTTATTAAACCTTTAAGCCATTTTGCCTCATGTTAAATCTTAAATCAAGACTCTGTTATATTCCTAGGTTATGTTTCAATAATTCGTAAACCTTAGGGCTTTTTTAATATTTTTTATTTGTCGAGCTTTTATCCCATTAGATTCTGTACTGATATTGATCAGAGAACTGTCTTCTCCAAAAAATGTTTTCCTTCTGCATGAGTTTCTGCAGTAAATTAAGTCACCTCTTCATCCTCTCACATACACTGAAAAGTTTGAGTCCCTACAGTTTGTAGACAAAATTATGATTTTGAGACCCAGCAGAACTGGTTTCCACTTTTTCTGTATCCTTTCCAAATTGTCAACTCTATTTTGCCCTAGAGAGTGACACTATTCAGATAATGACCTCTCTAATCATGAATAAAAATATTTTTCACATTCTTGTGTGATAACCTTCTGCTTACACAATATATTTATGTTTAAGCACAGGATCACTTTCGAGACTGAATATTTTCATATCCCTTTGGAATAAAACCAAAACCTAGCCAAAGTTCTACTGAAAAATGTTGCATCAAAAGAATGCATGTATAACACTGTGATTGTGATGGCTGACTGGTAAGTGGAAGCATCAGGTTCAAGACTCTCATCTTCTTCACCTAAGAGTACAATTTTTTATACCAATTCATTTCAAACTTGGCAGATCAGGGATTTGAACTATGGTCCATTAGTCTTCTACTTTGACACAAATGTAAGTTTTGTGTAAGTTAATATATTATTATCAAATCTTTTTTATGATCATCTCCACAAACAAAATTTGGATTTATGCCTTGATTGTGTATCTTCTTTGTTACTAACTAGTATTTTTTCTGGGAAAAGGAGGGGAAGATTTGGGAGTTATAAATAGTTTTAATAGAAAATAATATTATCAGTAATAACTTTTTATTTTTTTCAAGATTGTGAATAAACTTATTAAATAGTTCTAAGCCAAGAATAGGAAATATTAGAATGGTATACCAAATGATACACATTTCCTATATAAGACTACTTTTTTGTGGTACTGGTTAATCAGGTTTTAACCCAACTGAATTTTGATTTTTTTTATCGGAAATTTATCAGAATGCTAATTTCAGTTGGAATGATTTTGTAGACCCTGCAAGATTGCATCAAGGTTTTTTTTGACAAATAAAAATTTTACATTCTGTAAAGTTAACCTGTGAATCCAGAAAAAGATCTCAAGCTTGCCTGACATTACAGTGTTTCATCAAAATACTGTCTTTATTGTGTTTGGTTGTGTATAGTAGAGATAATTTCTCCATTTTATCAGTTTGGCATCTTTAATTACTCTGCAAACATTAATTCTCTCTAATAATCTCAGAAAATAAGATCTACCCACAAGATAGGATTCCCTACTACTGTTATTTTTCTAATGTGAGCAAGGGAAAAACATTTGACCTAGAATATTTGTAAGAGTACAAGGCATACCCTATATAGAAATCTTAAGATATCAAATCTGACTAAGAATGAGAGAAAGTCCCTCTAACTATTGTTTTGGTAGTTTCACGCTTCTATTTGCTCAATATCCAAGTTAATACTTGACAAAAAACAGTTCTTAGGAAGTATTAATGGATTCCAAATTTACATTCCCATAGTTACAAAGATGTTTGACACAAACATTTATAACCTACTTATTGCTGGGTTTCTAGTTCTTATTTCATTACATATATTTTGTAATAGATGAGAAATACCATTGTAATAGGATTTCACTTAAAAACTAGTAGATCCAATATGCTGAGATACATCATATCAGTGAGCAAGAGATCAAAATATTAAAAAAGGCTTTTCTTTCTTTAATCACAGTCTAAAAGTTAACTATTAAGACAGAGATTTAAACTTATTCATGCTAATAAGTATAATGTGTATATTCAAGAACATTACTGTAGCGTTTCTCTTACCTCTACAGATGGGAACAGGGAAGTCCCACGATGCTGTATTCACAGAGTTAGCTATGCAAGTAAGCTGAGGGTGGCCATCCAAAATATATCCAGTTACACAGCTGTATCGGATTTTGTCACCAACATCAAATCTTGTACCATACAAGATACCCTTTGGTGGAACTCCTGGATTGCCACACGAACTACTCTGTAATTCTGAAGAAGGCATATTTTTATTAGTTATAATGTTTTTATAAAGTGTTTTGCTGAAGAATATAGAACACATAAATTATGGCAACTTTGAGCAGGTAGTGCGTTTTCATGGATACAACACTGAAAAGCCATTACTGACTTTAACACATTTGTCTATCTGCTTATTTATGCACATATCCAAAGGTAGAATATTACATGAAAAAGAGCACAAGCTACAGCTATAGATATTTTCATGTATTTTTCTTAACTGATATCAAAGAACTCATTACATACAAAGAGGAAACAAAAGAACTTGATCTGTTTCTTACTCTTAAGTAATACAAATGCAAAACAATAAACAAAACTCTAATACAGTATAATAGAACATCAGAGTCAAATCAACCACATTTTGAAAGAATAAATAAAAGTACCCAAGACAGAGCACTAGGAGAAGGTTTTAACAAACATAAGCTAGAGCATGATCAGGAAGCTGTTGAATGATTTAGTAGTTTTTAGATATGAGTTAAACTGATGAGATACTGTGCATAACTGATTTCTGAGCAAAATACCATATATCTGGATGACTTAAAACTCTAATGCAGAGCTTTAAACAATTGAGAATCCAAATTGAGTCACAATTCTGCTGTTAGTTTGATCTCTGAGGACATCAATTAGAGTTCAGTTTTACTAGATGGTACTCACACTCCAACTATGCACACTTTTGACTGATGTTTCAGTGCCATGAATAGCTTGATTACAACATTTCCCATAATTTGCTGCTTAAATCCTTTAGTTAATGGACATAAAAATATTTTGTACAAGTGTGAGCAAAAGAGGTTTCATAATGTTATACTGAGCTCTTCAAAAGCTTGTACCAAGTATACCTACCACCCTAATGCTAACAGGGAAGAGGCAAAGTAAACATGTACTTGGATTTATAGCAAATTTCTCTAATCTACAAAGTGAGGAAACAAAATGGAAGAAAAGAGGGGCATATATGTATTGTCTTATTTTCCTGAGTTCCATGTAACTAAATCATGCTTCTTCAACCCTCATGTGCTCATGAGTGTGTGCACACAGGCACACATGCACACACATATAAAAATATTTAAATATATTATGGAAAAAAATTAACGTTATAGTATGTTAATATGGTTATCAAAATAAGCAATATGGCTCATGAGATACTTAAGTTGTCAAGCTTCCATGCCAAGGACTACCAAGAACTAGGATATATTACTAGGTTGTTGATACCAGTCATGAAACAAAACAACGTAATAGTTATTAAAAGGAAGAATCCAGTATGATCATATATATATGCTATATTTTTTATACATGCTATACGTGTGTGTGTGTATATATATATATGCTATACATAAAATGTATGTTAACAATGTGTTCATCTGCAAGACTTGCTGTACCAATTCATGTTTTGATGTGAATATGATGAATATGCAGATTAGTTGCTGAAGTTGCTACTATTGCTTTCTTTCTCTTACATAATAAACTCTGCGGATCTGAATTTAACTTCCATTGCCTTGCACAAGGACACGACACAGAAGTAAGAAGAGAGCCTATCTCATCTTGATCACTTAAAAGTTCACCTAAATGGTTGATATTCTTATTACTGTGTTATCAAGCTAAGTGTTCTGTCCTCCAACAAAACTCCCCTGTCCTCAAATCTGCTTGCAAGCTTTACAAAGAAGGCAACAGAGCAGTTGAGTCCTGCATATTTGTTCAAAGGTATTTCTCTTAAACCCCTTAAAGGTTTTCAAGGCCACTCCAGTTATTACTTACCACCATGATATGTCAAAATAGAGATAAGAATATCATCCTTTGGATTTTGGTTATCTTATGAATCATATTATATTAACTTGAAAACTCTGCCTGTACACAGTGTTTTTATTTTTGGCTTCTCCAAGAAGATGAAATCTTTCAGAAATCTTTCACAATTTCTTTGTGCTTTGTAAAAAGGTCACAAAAAGATTCCCTGTCTTTTGAAATGAAGAATACAAAGATTAGTGGTGCCTTTTAACAAACATTGCCAGAGAGTGCTTGTTTTACTCTTACTGCTGTCTCATCAAGAATTACCGACAGAAGGCAATATATTCTTATGAAATTATATTTTAAAGCACTAATTAAGAATCCTCCTTCTTGTAAAATAAAACTCATTTTCCAGTTGCAGTACTATATGACTCATCTAAAAAGAAGACCACATTTTCCATTAAGTTTTTTCATATAATGAAAGTGGCTAGTGGGTATACTACTACTTCTAACCCTTCAGATACTTTTGTTCCTTATTCTAAATAATGAAGCAGAAAATAAATTTAAAATATATTAGTATATTCTGTATTTTCATTTTCAACATATGAGAGTTTATTATTTGATCAGGGGTCTGAATCACCTCTCCTACAAAGACAGGCTGAGAGAGTTGGAATTGTTCAGCCTGGAGAAGAGAAGGCTCCAAGGAGACCTCATAGCAACCTTCCAGTACCTGAAGGGGTCTAAAGGAAAGTTGGAGAGGAACTTTTTACAAGAGTATGTAGCAATAGAACAAGAGGAAATGGTTTCAAACTAAAGGAAGGTAGATCTAGACTGGATAATAGGAAGAAGCTTTTTACTGTGAGGGTGGTGGGACACTGTCACAGGTTGCCCAGACAGAAGTTGTGGCTGCCCCCTCCCTGCAAGTGTTCAAGAGCAACCTGGTCTAGGTGGAGGTGCCCCTGACCATGGCAGAGGGGTTGGAACTAGATGATTTTTAAGGTCCCTTCCAACACAAACCATTCTATGATTCTATGATTCTATGAGGGGAGTGTGTGAAATTCACCAAGTAACTGAATTACACAGAATCACAGAATCNCCAGAGCAGGGTCACCTAGAGTACATCACACAGGAACGCATCCAGGCGGGTTTTGAATGTCTCCAGTGAAGGAGACTCCACAACCTCTCTGGGCAGCCTGTTCCAGTGCTCCGTCACTCGCACAGTGAAAAAGTTCTTCCTGATATTCACATGGAACCTCCTATGCTCCAGTTTGTATCCATTGCCCCTTGTCCTATCATTGGACGTCACTGCAAAAAGCTTGGCTCCATCATCCTGACCTTCACCCTTTACATATTTGTAAACATGGATGAGGTCACCCCTCAGTCTCCTTTTCTCCAAGCTAAAGAGACCCAGCTCCCTCAGCCTTTCCTCATAAGGGAGATGTTCCACTCCCTTAATCATCTTAGTGGCTCTGCGCTGGACTCTCTCAAGCAGTTCCATGTCCTTCCTGAACTGTCCTCTTTGATAGGTAGTATCTATTTTCAAAGTGAATGTGACACTGTATTACCAATTTCTTGCCATTTAAATCTACAGATTGTTACCTTGAGATTGTCATCTGTCAGGGAACACAGGAATTGCCAAACTAGGTTGTAATTTTTGTTCAGATCTGCACAGATTCTTAACTTCAGATATTCAGTAATGATATGAAACATGGAAAAGTATTTCCTGTTAAGTTTGACACATTGTAATTTGATTACACATGTCCAGGGCTAATTAAACATGTGTCCTGTCTGATTTATTAGCCAGTGTTTCCCCACCACAGGCCTTCTTCACAAATTCTGTCTTAGCATTGAAGGTGGAGAGCTTTCGATATGTTGAACTTTTCAACCTGCTTTAAAAGAAACCTGAAAAATTGTTTCTGCTACAGTGGACCACTCAGATTTTAAAACTGGAATTTAAAGTACAAAATGTGGATATGTGATGTGTCATAGACATATCATTATATAATAGCACAAAAGGGCACAAAGAAAATCAGTGTTCTCCTTATGAGAAGGACTTTGACACATGAGAATTGAGCACTAGGCAGCACCTGAAACATTCAGAGCAGTTCTATTACCTGGCAGAGTAACAAACATTTCCTATCGTGTTAACGTAAAATTCAATTATTTTTATATATTACATATGCTTGATATATGTAGGTGTTGGCATATATATGTTAATATACAGAATTACTATTAGGAGATTCTGTAATGCCTTGTTAGAATTATAGGTGTTTGATGCAGTTGGATCTCTTCACTGACGACCTGGTTCTTTTTCTCAAAAGACATGCTGTCTCCTACAGTGAAATTTCAGTCTGGTTATCACCATTATTGATGGCATGAAAGTTTTCTTAGCAACACTGTTTACAGAAAACATGACAAAGTTAGAGCTATATCCCTATATTTTCTAAATGTTTCTTTTTTAGTCACTTTGACAAAAGAAAGGTAGGACTTTATTATTTAATTTTGTTTTCATTTAGTAAATTTTATGGTTTAGAATTTTCCTTTAGCAGATTGAATCAGTATTCTCTCTAAAACCTGTATCACAGTTGTTTTTCCAGCACCACCATTTCCCGATAGAATTAATGTCCTTACTGTATTTGATGGCAAAAGGTCAAAGTCAGTTTTCTGGGATGTCATGAGGACATAACCAAACTCTTCAGAAGTCTTGTTTTTTTTATATTTCATAGTGAATCTCAACTGGTGGGTTGAGTCTTCTGCTCAACAAGTGGGATATGTAGTGGCTAGGCAGTGCCTTTGTTTAGTGAAGACTAGATTGCTGCAATTACTTTTCTGAATGTTCTTATCGTATCCTTTCAGCAAAACCTTTTCTTCAGAAAACATAAACCCTTTATCCTTTTATGTGTCTCAAGGTCTCAGCACATCAAATGAAACTGAAAATCCTAATCCTTAATACCAGCTTCTTTTTAAAGTGTTTTCATGAAAGCTTCATGATGCAGTAGTACATATTTCAGACTATGTAAGTATGGATACAGTACAGTTTATTCTCTTAGCCATGTTTTATTATGTTGCATAACTGTCATTAATACATATTCATACTCTCAAGGGCATAAATTTGTGGTAATGCATAAAGAAATGTGAAGTAAAAATGTTACATTCTCAAATACAGCACGTCTTATTGTGAATCAAAATATTTTTATGAAAATGTTGAAATAAAATCTCCACTCCGTATCAAGATGGAAATGTAATCCTTTCTCTTTTCATCAATATGTATATAAGAGTATATCTTAAAACACTGCTGATATATTAAGCAAGAGAAAGTTTATAATTACAAGCATACAACTAATAGTAGTAAAACTGTTTTATTCTGCTCATTTTTCTCAGTGTTTATGATATGACTCAGAAATACAAAAAAAGCAGATCTTGCATGATAAAATGCTAATCCCAGAGTAATTCTTCTAACTACAATCATATTTTTAAGGTCTGAAGAAAATGGCTACATAATAAAGTCATTTTTATTAGAAAAGGTCTCTTTGGTTAATGTTCATCTCAAGTATCATATGAATTTTTCAATATGAGAACATTTAAAAATGAGTCAAGGATATATGCATGATTCTGCTTTTAATGGTACTTACCCTGACAATTTTGCAGTGCTGAATTGCAGTGTGGCCTAATGACTCTACTGTATAAGGTGAAATAACACATTACTGGTCTTGTTCAAATTACTTACATGATGATTCATTAACCAGGAAAGAGAATGTGATCAAATTAATGGACAATAGTGTGAATAAATAATCTGCAATCGAGAGCAAGCACAAAACATTTTAACAACTTATATTCCATAAAACTTTGGTTTATAGCTCAGTGCTGAGCTGTGCACCTACAATATTGTGCCTTCCAAAGCAATCAGTTTTCCACATGGGACAAAAAGTATATTCTACTCAAAACACAAAAGCATTAAGTTTTCTCTTCCCATCTACTCCACCTTTCCTTTTCACTTTAAGCAAAAATTCTCAGATGTCCTTTTACCATTTACCTGCAGCTACCTGCAACTGTTCTTTTATTTCAGCATTAGATTATTTTCCTTTTGCAAGAATTAACATTAGTGTTGACATTCTGCATTCTATTACACCTTCTATTACACCTTCAATGCATGGGCTTGTGCATTTCTTAGAGAATACCTCTCGAGCCTCAAAACTTCTGTGGAGACAAGTTCCCTGGCGCATTTGGAAAAACATTTCCAGAATTCTCAAACATGGAACAATTTCTGAGGAAATGTATGATTTCCTTATGCAGGAATTATTTAAAAAGTCTGAAAAAAAAGAAAAAGCTTTCAAGATGAATACGTACCTAACTTCTTCTATAAGCAAATATCTCTTGTCATAGGGAGAACTTGTTATAGGGAGAACATATAAGCTATTCGTTATGGCACTTGGTGAAAAGTGATTAATTATATTTATTTTTTTCTTTCTAATATTGAAGAAATAAATAATATAGTAATGCACATTATTCAGTACACTATTGCCTCGGGGATATGGACTATTATGGGGTTTGGGTTTTTTAGACATTTTAAAATCAGAAAGGTCTATTTGTAATTTCTAGTCTGAGTCCTGCAGGAACAAAGGTCAAACAACATTCTTTGTTATTCCTGCAATCAAAATAATTCTGTTTGAGAAATAAGCAGTAAAAGACATTTAATCTTATTTTATAAATAAAATAACGGAGAGCATCTGCAAAATCATTCATGTGACATAGACATATTAAATTCTTCCATCGAGGTTTCCTTTTTTAACTAATATAAGCTGGAACTCATATATTCAGCCTTCTTTCAAATCATCTTCAAAGCAGCCAGAATAATTACACCCATCCCTTCAGGTTACCTGTTGCCAGTCATTCATCTCTTGACTAATCTGTTATTAGAATGAGCAGAAATGGTCATAATTTGAGGCAAGAGAAAGGTTTATTATTAAAATAACTCAGGACTTGAGTTGTCTTCTCATTAAACATCTGTGTAAGCCACTGTTTCTCTCAATATCACTACATGATAGATTAATACTGCAATAGCTGTGCCAGTCAAGTGTCTGAACTATTTCAATACGGAGAAACTACTTGAGCAACAACCCTTCAGCTTCTACTTTTAAATACTTTCAATATTCTCTGCTTTTATTGAGAAAAAGAAAAATGTTCTAGGAAAAGATAAATTTAATAGCTTGCTGAAGTCCTGCACAAATCACTGTTTGACAGAGCTTATGAAGTGTTCATTGTGGTGCTATCTCACAGAAAGATCATATTTCTTATAGAGATCTTTGCAAAACTTCAAAGAGTGACAGACTGGTATGTTAGAAGAGCTAAAAAGTGTCAAAGAAATATATGTTATGCAAGTAGGCTGTTAGCACAGTGTGAAATGGTAATGAATACGCAGAAATGTATCCTCAGGTCTATATCTGATGTGATATAGAATTCTACTCTAATGTATAACAAGAAAAAAACCTATAAATGTCAATTGACAGACAAAATACATTTTCAACATTGATTTTCCATTTTTAGTGGAAAGACACTAACCAAATGGTGAACATTTCAGTTTGATTTCTTCTCCTTTTCCTCTTGAAAAGTAGAGGTGAACAAGAAAAAGTAGAAGAAAGATCCATTTTTTAGTTTCTTTCTCAACAAGTTTAAAAAGATGTGTTTTCATTTAAGGAAAAGGTTTATTTTCATCAGACATATTTCTAATACTTTGAGAACTTTTGCTACTAATGTTGGCTTGGTTATCAGATGTTTATTGTATTTTAACCTACTGGCTAAATATAAATACAGGGCTGTAAAGGAAAAAAATAGATGGTGTCAGAGGCAAAGAAATTTGTGGATGTCCAGGTTTCTTAGTTTGGTTCTCAACACCCTGAATGCTCAACCCAGCATTCAGCTGTGATAATCTTGACCATGAACTTTCTGGATGTTAATGATGGCTCAACTAACTGATACATATTAATATATGAGCATCTGGAAATTCTGAATTTTTTTTCTTTTTTATCAATTATACTTAATTAAATATTTACTAACAGACACATGACACTACCTAGACAGGAGTACAGTGTTGATGAGATTTCTGTAGTGTCTACCTTCTTCAAGGAGAATTAAACAAATCTTCATTATGAGATATTTTCTTTCTACTTCGTTTTTTTTTACATTAAGAAAAACAAAGATTGAGTTATCAACAGTTATATTAGATTACTGTATTTATATAAGCTGAAACATTTGAGTACACTTTCATGTCTCTCTTTTCCTGTAGTAGTTTATTCTATTTTAAATCTCTCATTAAGTCCTGTAATGCTCTGTCTTCTCTTACATTAGCAACTTTGCACAAAGATACTGGGGATATGCTGGCACATAAGAAACAAATGTATAATCTCTTAATTGAAATCAGTATGTGTATTTCTACTTTCCTATGTTATTTTTACAAGAGGATGTAAGTAGAAAGTCTACAGTTATGACAGACTTGACTACTGTAAAAAGGTAACAAACCTTAAATTAATCAGATACAAACTAGAGATAAATTGGGGACTATCATGTCAAATTTATATTGTGATCCCCCTTGTTCACAGTTTTTAAAAGCATTTTTCAATACAATTGGGAAAGCTTCAGGGCTAAGTCTTGTGCTTTAGCTCTGTAACATATTGAAAACTAGACTGAGAGTAGGGAATAAAAATCCTTACTTGTGTACAATTTTTTATTTGCTTTGTGAAACAAAAGATACTTTTAAAGACATAATAATTTATTAAAATTGGGATTTACATCTTTTCTTAGCAGCTGTTTCAGGAAGGGTGATGTTATTTGCATTAAGTAAAGCCTTCTCCTCCAATTTTACAATTTATGGGATTACTTAATTACTAAATTACTAAAACCTTTGAGTCATGTAGATGTGTTTGACCAAAACTTTAACTATTTGAATACTTAAGATCCAGATGACTAAGGACTTATTGTTCTTGGTGATGAAGATTATTATGACTGAATAAAGAAATAAAACTTTTTATTATTTCTTGTATTTCTATGTATTTGTTTACCGGGATTGCATTTAGATAGTTATTTTAAATGAAAGATGAGAAAATATCTCAGGTGTAGTTTGTTTTCTGGGAATAGACAAGTCAAATGTAGTTTTGGTTATTCAAAGCCAAACTTTGGTATAATAATTTGTTTTGGGAAAGTGTATTTATTTCTCTGCACCGATTTTTACTTCAGTCTTCACTGAGATCAGTCTGGTGATGGTGGTAAAAATGGAAAACAACCCATAGAACCTCTCAATTATTTGACTGTCTCATCAAGTACATGAAATTTTGCTTGCTTTTCAAAACTCAGTGCTGTTTTCAGCATTACAGTCCTCTGGCTCATAGCCAGGGCTCAAATTCCAAGTGTCCAGAAATGCTAGTTATTGTTTATAACTACAATTATTTTCAATTTGTACATGTCAGATTATCAAATGACACTGAAGCGGTCTTTTTCATCTTAGAATTGAACTAAAAGGCAAGTTTTTAACAAGGGATTAGATTTGGATGTCAAGGCAACCTCAAATACATAGGAATCCACATATCAAGTTCAAGAAATCAAATTACATCACTTCAATTCTGTCTCGGTTTAGTGGTCAGGACAAGTCACAAACCAGTGAATAGAATTGCTCTCTATTACTCCTCTCTACCCTTCCAGAGGAAGACAAAAGCAGAACAAGAAAGAGAGTCTTAGAGGTTGGAAGTTAAAAGTAGAATAGGTTTAATAGAACAGGGAAGGGATAGCAACACGTGGGAGAAGGAATAAAATATACAAATATATATACAAAACCCCATCTTGATGATCACCAATACAAGTGCCTGAAAGTCAGAGCCAACGTAGGAAAAGGGTCCAAAGCTCTTCCCAGCACCTGATACATTTGGCTCCTGCAGAGCATGTGGTGAGCTGATGACAAAGGAGCAGGATCCTCTCTCCGAGACATCTGAGCGCAATGAAGCAACAAGGAAGAAGGGAGAAGGAAGGGGGCGCAATGAAGCAACAAGGAAGAAGGGAGAAGGAAGGGGAGGACTTCGTGTCCTCTTAGCTTTTATAGAGCATGGCAGGAAATAAGAGGGTATGTGTCTGTCCCCCTGCCTGGAACCCCCAGGGCCCTAAACACCACCCTCTCTCTAGGTCCTCATATTGATACCATAAATTTTGCCTGTGCCCCCTCAAATCATAACAAATTCTTAGTAAAATCCTTTCCCAAATGTCACTCACTCCCGATCAATGATAGATCCATTCTATAAATTTCAGTCCTGCCTAATACAGGGTCCATTTAAAAGACCTTTTACATCATCTTCACTTGACAATGTAATTAATATAATGTTCATATTTCTACAACTTAAAATTCTTTAATTCATGGGATCCTGATTGCTTTTCTTAAACTGAAGTTTAAGAAAGAATGTTTTTTCCTTACCCCTAACAACTGAAATATGCATAGATGCTTCACAACACAAGCTTTCCTTTTACACATTAACCAGCTAGAACTTTTTTCCAACAAGATGTCATCTGTAAAACGAACAATAAAAAAATCTAATTTGTGAAATAAATCCATATATCCATATGTTCAGATCATCTTTTTCTCATATTATTCTTTTTGTTATCCATTTTCTGCTGTGAAAACCACACTAACTTTAGGCCATTTCAGATGATTTTAAATTATCTGAGTCAGCAGCTTCCAAGATACACAGTAGAGTATGGTAACACAATTACTGGTGTGTCTGAAGTGCTCACATAGTAGATTTTTTCTAAAAGAATTTCCTCTCTTAATTTTTTGAGGAGGATGCTGCATATTTAATGACTGGTTAAGATCTGTAGTGTTAATCATACAATAAGTAGATTACAAGCATTATCCACCTGCCTTTGAAACTGTGGCACATATTTTACTATCTAATGATTTTATAGGTGGCAACTAAAATTACTGAACGAAAAGTAAAACTTTTGTTGACTTGCAATCTTTAGACATGAATTTCATAATTTTCAAGAAAACGTAAAATAGAATTATGAAAGGAGAAATTATTTTTAAGCTACATGAATTACAAAGAAATTGTAATTGGCAGGGAAAAATGTAATTTTCAAGAAAATCCATCAGAAGAAGCTTATTATTCCACTCCTTCTCATGCTACCAATCATCTTTCAGCTTCTGTAAGAGACAAGATTGAGTTTCTGTAGCTGCATCTTCCTTTACTCCAGAAGTACTACCTCACAGTCAGAACAGACAAATATCCTTTCACTGTCATGGCTGCTCTGGAAAAATGTGTCCTTCACTTGCAGTCAGCAGCCGAATCCTTGGGACCAGAGGAGACACGGGTCCCCTCACCTCAGTTTGGTCTAACTCAGCTCAGAAATGCAGTGAGAAGCCTTTATCATAAAAGAATAGAAGCTTCATTTCAATAGCTTGAAAAAGTACAGTCCTCATCTGGTAACACTAGGAGATCTCCTAGAGGTGGCATGGGCCTTTTCATAAACACTGTCTCTGAGAGGTTAAAACATTTCCCTGTTTCCCAGACAGTTTCACTAAGCCTTAGTTATCTACAGTTTTTAAGTATGATAGCTGTAGTTAGAGAAGGTACTAAAAGACACAAACATTACCTTGTCACATTTTCAAGATCATCTATGAAAATTTATAAAGCATGTAAAACATTTCAAAGCTTTCAGACAGGAAAAAAATTTCCTTATAAAAATCAAAAGAATTGGAAAATGGAAAATGGAAAAAAAACAGTATAAACTTAAAGTTTAACACTATAAGCATCTGAAAATACCAGGCACCTCTACTGAATACATCTAAATAATAGTAAGTAATCCACTTACTAGTATTAAGCAATATTTTGAAGGAAAGCTATTCCTCGAGTTAAATACCAAATACAGATATTGTAAATAACTTGATTTTTTTTTTTTAATAAATTACCTGCTAAGGTAGATCTGAAGAACCATTCCATGAAGTGAGAAGTTGTGACGTAATCATAGCACACAGTGGCAAATAGATTAAATTAATAGTTTAAACATATCATGTGCATGAAATGTATTTAGCTAAGAGTCTGTATTGTTAATTAACTTTATCAATGTATACTTCATGCACTGATATATAGTTATCACAAACCTTTTCATTACATAATATATTTCTTAGCTATGATTTTGCCCATTTCTTAAAGACATTACAATTTTGATTAAAACAAATTTATTTTGAATTGATATTCATTTGAAAAAATATTTACCTGGTGAAATTAATTAGCTTTTAGCTTATTAAAGATGCTTTGATATTTGTATTGATAATTGCGTCTTAAAATTCGGATTTACTTTTTACTCAAGTCAGAGTTTACTTGGTGTTTAGCCTCACTCTGCATTTTGTTTTTCAATAGCCATACTTTCAAAAACATTTATTTTGGTCAAAATCTATTGCTTTGTCATTGTGGAAATAGAGTTTAATTGTTCCTCTGAAAAGACTTCATACTATATATACCTATATAATGTTTTGGATTAAATTAACTAAAAGATTTTTCATGAAGCTGATATATCCCATTTCTTCCAAATGTGTCTGTTTCCAAAATATTTTAACTCTGGGTAATGTCACAAAATTACTGATAAAACATAGCATTTAACATGAAGTAGTTTATCAGGGCATTGTATCTTGAGTTAGGAAATTAATATTTTGTATTAACCTTAATTAATTTTGTATTAACCTTAATTAATATTTTGTATTAACCCTTGTACTAACCAACAAGGAG
>VZRW01001416.1:0-11662 GCA_013398125.1 Aegotheles bennettii
GTCCCCACTGTCACACACCCTACTTAAAAATGGTCAAGCCACATGATTATCACTACCGCCCAAGCCAAAGGAGTGAGGCCTGAAATCTCTCGCGGGCCCTCATCTTCCATTCAAACCCATTCCACAGCGCCACCATTGATGGGGCTCCCGACTTGCTTACACATCTAAAACTTTAATGGTGTGTCCCCACTGTCACACACCCTTCCTGAAAATAGGGACTCAAAAAANACAAGATTGGCCCTACCATACAAGCCAAACAAGTGAGGCCTGAAAACTCCTGCTGGCCCTAATCTTTCATTGAAACCTCTTCCACAGCACAACCATTGATGGGGCTCCCGGGTTCCTTACACATCTAAAACTTCAATGGTGTGTCCCCACCATCCTGCAGCCTACCTAAAAATAGGGTCTCAAAAATCCACACGATTGGCCCTACCATTCAAGCCAAAGGAATGAGGCCTGAAAGCTACTGCTGGCCCTCATCTTCAATTGAAACTTCTTCCACAGCAAAACCACTGATGGGGCTCTGGACTTGCATACACATCTAAAATTTCAATGGTGTGTCCCCACCGTCACAAAGCCTACCTAAGAATTAGGCCTGAAAAAATCATACGATCGGCCCTACTGCCCAAGGCAAGCAAGTAAAGCCTGAAAACTCATGCTGGCCCTCAGCTTCCATTGAAACCTCTTAAACAGCTCCACCACTGATGGGGCTCCGGGCTTGTTTACCCATCTAAAACTTCAGTGGCATGTCCCCACCATCCTACAGCCTACCTAAAAATGGGGCTTCAAAAAATCCACAAGATTGGCCCTATTGCTCAACACAAATAAGTGAAGCCTGAAAGCTCCTGCAGGCCCTCACCTTCCATTGAAACCGCTTCCACAGCACCAACATTGATGGGGCTCCAGGCTTGCTTACACATCTAAAACTTCAATGCTGTGTCCCCTCCGTCACACACACTTCCTGAAAATAGGGCCTCAAAAAATCGACACAATTGGCCCTACCATCCAAGTCAAACGAGTGAGACCTGAAAGCTCTTGCTGGCCCTCATCTTCCATTGAAACCTCTTCCACTGCACCACAATTGATGGGGCTTCATTCTTGCTTACACATCAAAAACTTCAATGTTATGTCCCCACCGTCACAAAGCCTACCTAAGAATTAGGCCTGAAAAGTACCTCCGATCGGCCTTACTGCCCAAAGCAAAGGAGTGAGGCCTGAAAGCTCTTGCTTGCCCTCATCTTCCATTGGAACCGCTTCCACAGTATCAATGTTGATGGGGCTTCAGGCTTGCTTACACATCTCAAACTTAAATGGTATGTACCCACTGTTACGCACCCTTCCTGAAAATAGGGCCTCAAAAAAATCCACAAGAATGGCTCTACCATCCAAATCAAAGGAGTGAGGCTTCAAAGCTCTTGCTGGCATTCATCTTCCAGTGAAAACGCTTCCACAACACCACCATTAATGGGGCTCCGGGCTTGCTTACACATCTCAAACTTCGATGTTGTGTTCCGATCGTCACACAGAATACCTGAAAATGGGGCCTCAAAAAATCCACACGGTCATTCCTACTGGCCAAGGCAAAGGAATTAAGCCTGAAAACTCATGCTGGACCTCATCTTCCATTGAAACCTCTTCCACAGCACCACCACTGATGGGGCTTCACGCTTGCTTACACATCTCAAACTTCAATGGTGTGTACCCACTCTCACACACCCTTCCTGAAAACAGGTCCTCAAAAAATCCACACGATCGTCCCTACTGCCCAAGACAAAGAAATTAAGCCTGAAAGCTCTTGCTGGCCCTCATCTTCCATTGAAACCGCTTCCACAGTATCAATATTGATGGGGCTCCAGGCTTGCTTACACATTCAAACTTCAATGGTGTGTCCCCACTGTTACGCACCCTTCCTGAAAATAGGGCTTCAAAAAAATCCACAAGAATGGCCCTACCATCCAAGCCAAAGTAGTGAGGCCTGAAAGCTTTTGCTGGCCCTCATCTTCCTTTGAAACCACTTCCACAACACCACCAATGATGGGGCTTCATGCTTGCTTACACATCTCAAACTTCGATGTTGTGTTCCCATCGTCACACAGAATACCTGAAAATGGGGCCTCAAAAAATCCATGCGATTGACCCTACCACCCAAGCCAAAGGAGTGAGGCCTGAAATCTCTTGCTGGCCCTCATCTTCCTTTGAAACCAATTCCACTGCACCACCACTGATGGGGCTCCGGGCTTGCTTACACATCTAAAACTTCAATGGTGTGTCCCCACTGTCAAACACCCTTCCTGAATATAGAGCCTCAAAAAATCCACACGATCGGCCCTACCCTCAAAGCCACAGGAGTGAGGCCTGAAAGCTCTTGCTGGCCCTCATCTTCCATTGAAACCGATTCCACAGCACCACCATTGATGTGGCTCCAGTGTTGCTTACACATCTCAAAGTCCATCCCGAACATCACCCACCATACCTGACTGAAAAAGCGACCTCAGAAATTCTGAACATCTGGTCATACCTCCGAAGCCAAAGGAGTGAGGCCTGAAAGCTTTTCCTGGCCCTCATCTTCCATTGAAACCTCTTCAACAGCAACACAATTGATGGGGCTCCGACCTTGCTTACATACCTAAAACTTCAACGGTCCATCCCCACCATCAATTAGCATACCTTACTAAAAATGGTACTTAAGAAAGACCACATGACAGGACGTACCGCCCAAGCCAAAGGATTGAGTCCTGAAAGCTCTTGCTTGCCCATATCTTCCATTGAAATCACTTCCAACCACCCTCACCCACCCTTGCTCACTATCTAATGCATCAGAGTAATCCTGGGCTGCACTTTGGAAATGCAGGGGTGTATTTTTTTAAGGTCAAGTGGTATTAAAAAATAATTCACCTTTTGTGCTGAATATCAAAAATATGGTGAAGCCCCCAGAATGTATGCATTTCTTCCTGCATTAGGTAACTTGTTGGTTTTAGGTCAAAATTAACACTGTAATTGTTTTGATGCTAAACTGTAGCACTGAGGGTCAGGCCATACTTTGATTGGTTATTTGTCACTGCTAGCCTCTGCGTGCTCCTGTGGGGGAAAAGTGCTGCTCCTTGATCTTAAATACTTTAAAAACACTACTTGGCTGTCTAAACACAGAAGTCTTCCTGTCATTTCAAGTGCTCTGGGATGTCCCAGCTGGCCTTCTGCTTCTGCTCCAGAAGGCTGTCAGTCCCCAGTAGATCCTGTATCAGTGTCTGCCAGTTCCTGGCAATGCATTATGTATCCTTGGGCATCTTATGTGACAGGCACCTAATTATAGGCAACTGTAGGTAACACTGTCCTAAGAGAAAAACCTTCTCTTGGGAGACCTTTCCTTGCTCAAAACCCTATGTTAGAAATAGTCCTGAAATGGTAAAAGACCTTGTAACTAGTGATAAGTTTACTCGAAGGATTATTAGGTTCATTTTACAGCAGGGAATAATGGGAAGAAAAACAGTCATTCTGGGACCTCCTCACTAGGGCAAAA
Organism: Aegotheles bennettii; assembly: GCA_013398125.1. Lineage (NCBI taxonomy): Eukaryota > Metazoa > Chordata > Aves > Caprimulgiformes > Aegothelidae > Aegotheles > Aegotheles bennettii. The sequence continues at coordinate 3,518 of VZRW01001416.1, forward strand.
CCCTTGTTTCAGTGTGTTAGGTGAAGGTCAGTTGATGGCAATGATGGAAGGTAAATAAAAATAACATATCCCTTGCTTCATGATTTCCTGGTCGCAGTTAAGGGCACTGCTGAATGTGTCCTGCAGTCTGGGAGGAAAAGAAGATGCTGCTTTTCTAGGCAAGTTCCAGTTTGTCTGGCTGGTGAGTCAAGCTGCTTCCTTGCTTTCTTTGATCCACTACAGGGCTCCCGTGGAAAAGCATACTCAAGCCTGCTGATTTGGCTGAGCTGGCCTTATCTTTCCCTAGTAGCAAAAAGGAAATAGTATGCTGGGAAAGCAAAGTGATAACACAGCTGCACAGTTTTCTGATGATAGACTCTGCACACCCTGAGGACACCACCCCCTCTTGTATTCTTTCATCCCAGTGGGACAGATTTCTTTCTTTCATGCCGAGTTCCCTTGATCTGCAGGCACTATTTCCAGTGAGAATTCTCCCAGTCGCAGGAGCTAGGGCACAGTTTGGAGCTAACTTGGGCAGCAAGAATAAAAAATTAGGTCAGGCTGTCCTTAGGAAATCCAAGCAAATTCTTTTGCATTTCTGCCACCAGGGCCAGCTTGCAGCAGCTGTGAGACCTCTTTTTCTCTGGAATATGACAGTTACAGAGCCTTCTCCAACAGCACAGCCTGTGTCCTCCCCCTGCACTGCAACTCTTTGTAACAAAAGATACTGTGTTGCCTGTGATCAATTCACTTAAGTCCCATCCTTTGCAAGGGCTTTGGGGGTAGCTCTAGCACTCCATGTTCATGTTGTCTCACAGTGAACAGTCTCTTTGAGATGATCTTTCAGGACTAAAACAAAATGTTCTTGTTCAGCTATGCAGCCTTAACTCAGCTGGCTTTCTGGGCCATGTGTCTGTGCGCAAGTTCCTGAGGATAAAAGGATAAAAATATATTTAAACTCACCCCATCCACCACCGTGAAACACCATAGGTCAGAAAGATACTGTTTGGAGCTTGGCCTAAATTTGCAGTTGTTAGGGAGGTGAAAATAACTCAATGCTAAGGTAAAATTTAAAAATTATTTCTCCTAGAGGTTCATCCTAGAAACATTGTTCTCACCTTTTCTTTCTGAATTAGGTGACGGTTCCTCAGTACACTGCATCATACAAGAGGTGTATGCTGGGTCTTTTCCATCTTCTACTCCAAAGATTCAGACCTTGCTCCATCCTCTAACAGGCAACGGCCTGGCTCAGCACATCTTCACATTACAGACTTCTAGAGCACAGACAGGCATGGAAGAATCATTTGCCTTTTTGCCTCTAACTAATTCACCCAGTGCACAAACCAGGAATGCAGGGGAATATCTGCAAACACATTGTGTCTGAAAATTAGCTGACAGGAGGCTGAGAAAAACCTTACTAGATAAAGGTAAAAAAAAAGTTGTTGAATTTCTTGTGCAAAAGATTTCAAGACCAGAAGAGAAAGCCTGGTAAAGTACAGAGGAACTGGGGCAGCACAAGACAGGCCCAAGCCATGGGTTCCTGACAGCCATGGCTTGGCTGAATGAGCCCAGCCAGATAACTCACAAGGGAATAAAAGGTAAGTAGTAGGGTGATCTCAGATGGGAGTTCCCAAGGGTAGGGAGAAAATTAGAAGGAACAGACCCAAAGTTTCTCCTATTCCAAGGTTTCTTTGTATTTATAGAAATCCTGGCTGCTGTGTAAGAAGAACTTCCCAATGAAACTGAAACCCAGAAGGGAATCAAGAGAAGAAAGAACCATGTTTCCTACTAAAAAGAGTCAATCAATGGGTTATCCCCAGCAGCGTAAACTAGCTGTTGAGGAGTTCTGCCATGCCATGATAGACTGCTTCCAGGACAGAAGAGGGTCTCACAAACCTAGCCCATGTGTATATATATACATAAGCCTGGAATCTGCAGTTGTAGGTATGAGGTACAGACATCTTGCCAGAAGGGTAGAAGAACACTATTAAGCATCAGTTAATTTTTTTTATAACTGCAAAGTCTTTAAAATATGGAGAGATGAAGGCTGTGGTCCACCACCATGTAGATGCTGTGCCAAGAAACAGATTCATTTACCAAAAATATCACTGAGAAGAGTCTTTATGACCACAGATAAAAAAATCTGAAGTGTGAAAAAGCTAACCTTCTTTAATTTGGGGAACAAAGGCATAACCAAAAGCAGAAGCCAAATACTGAGTTATGAATCCAACCAGAGGTTGCTTTCCTTGTTAGCTTTCATAGATTCCTCACAAATAATCAGTGGATCCTCAGCTAGTGATGGAGCACAGAACAGAAACCACTAATTTTACAAAACATGTTACTGAGTTAACTGTTTTGGGCTAAATATAGTAGCTTTTGACAAAGGCAGGTCAGATTCTATAGTCCAATAAACCTCTCTGATCCAGGGACCTGTGAACATGATGGTGAACATGGAGTATGAACACCGAGTATGAAAGTGGAGCACTGCACCCTCCAGCTGGATCCATGAAGGCGTAGCCCATTTCCAGCTTAATTAGAGAGTGATATATCTGTCCAGACACTGTTGGAAAGGAATGACTGGCTCCTTTGTGTATGCATTTTCCACATGCTTCTCCTACATGTTGGGTGTGTCTGGTTTGTAAGATCCCATACGGCTCTAGTGAAATTACAGCGTAAGTATTTCAGCAGAAGTACGGCAATAACCACTGACATGTTTTAGTGAGGGACAGACTTGTAGATACAGGAGAAAGGTGTGGGAAACAAAGAAAAGATTAAAGTCAGGAAGTGTAAACTGGAAGCAAGTGAAAGGGTTGGCTCACGTCAGGAGACAGCCACAAAATAAACACCACACAAGATGTTAAGAGAGCAAATAATGAAGAATATCCAGGCGGAAATGCTAATCTCAGGTAATTTCAAACTGTCTCCAAGAGGACTGGAGATGATCTAAGTACAGCCAGCAAGGCAAGATCTGTAAGAAATGGATAGTTTTAAACTAACTGGCACATCTGAAGAAAAACAACAACTTCAGCAGAACAAGGAAGCAGTGCAATGTGAGAAGCCAGCTTTCAGAAACGGAACTACTTAGCATTTTTCACCTGAAACTGAAAGGTTACTTCTCCATTTTCCATGCCTGCAAATTTTACCTGGCTTTTAAAGTCAGTCTGTGGGTGCTTGTTTTAGTTCACCTTCAAGGTACTTACAGTAACACGCAACAGAGACCCTCGTTCCAGTGGTATCTGTTTGGCTGCACCTGCAATAATTATGCTATAATATTTAGTTTTGCTACAGCAGTGAATAAACACACCTTACATAACACACTGGTAAGAGAATATGCTAGATTGACATGGAAGTATTTTTATCTGCTCAGTTGCCTGATCAGAACAAAGGTTTAATACAATGTTTGATTTTAAAGGCTTTCCTGAATACATAGAAACTTGAATAAGACCGCTGGAGGACAGCAATGTCAAAGTGAATTATTCATCAGGGCACTTTTGGGAATTGTTCTGTGTAAACCCAAACCCAAGAAGGAGACCTGAATAAAGAAACAGAAGTAATTAGAAATCATTTTCTGCTACCCAGATGCAAATATGCAAAACAGTGCAAATCTTTCTGCACACAAGATAATACTGCAATATAAAAGCTGGTGAAGGGACTGAAAAATATATCTTATGGGGAACGACTGAGGGAGCAGGGGGTGTTCAGTCTGGAGAAGAGGAGGCTCAGGGGGGACCTCATCACTCTCTACAACTCCCTGAGAGGAGATTGGAGTGAGGCGGGGGTCAGTCTCTTCTGCCGTGCCCATAGTGAAAGGATGAGAGGAAACAGCTTTAAATTGCAGCAGGGGAGATTCAGCTCGGACATCAGGAAAAATTCCTTCGCTGTCAGGGTGATTGGGTGTTGGAATAGGTTGCCCAGGGAGGTGGTGGAGTCACCATCCCTGGAGGTGTTCAAGATGTGTCTGGATGTAGCGCTGGATGATGTAGGTTAGTGGTGATGTAGGTAGGGGTTGGACTGGATGATCTTGAAGGTCTCTTCCAATCTTGATGATTCCATGATCATCTCCCTTACGTCCCCGCATATAAAGACTGCCTCCTGAAGCCTGGATAACTTGTACTGTTTTCAGAAAATACTAAAAGCACCCAAAAATATTGCATTTTGAACTCTGTGAATTTGTGGTTTTTTTAAATCCATATATGACCCAGTACTCTTGCATATATCTTTTTATATAGATATATATATTTGAATTATATTCACATTCGAGGTATGCATAGATGCATATTTCCAAAATGTATCCATATTGTTTCATTAATAGAACAGAGGCAGCACATTCAGCAGAATTCTTAACTTTGATTTTTACTTAAGAGTGTCCTAAATGCCTTACTTTCATAGAAACCTTCCAAATACCAAGTGAGTGGAATCAGTTTAGTGAGTCCTCCCTCTGTAAGGAAGTCCATCGACTTTAGTGAAGACTTTGGGGTTGCCATGAAGATAAATTTATGAACTTTTCTGCATGCTGTTTTGATTTAGTGAAGGATGCTATTATTAGTCCAATATGTACACATTTAATGAATACATGTTGACAATAATTTAAGGTTATAGTTAGTCAAAAACAGCTGCCCATTGCTTTAAAATATATAAAGAAATATACTAGCTGACTTGCAGTGCCAGGTTGTAGCATCCATCCATACTTTTGATAAAATATAAGCAAGATAAATAAAACTGCTATGGAGCTTGCTGTTTTTGTAAAAAGTGTAAGATACAGTTCCACTCTGCAATGTGGTTATGTACATATCGCCTCTTACTCAGTACTTGACCTCCCTGACTGCATTCAAATCACATCTGGCCATTTTATTTACAAATACGTTCTGTTACTCTTGGTCTTGGAAAACTAACAAACAGAAAGAAGGAGCTGTGCTTGCCTTATCCATAGTGTCATTTAGTACCTGGGTGCCTGAACAAACCATCCCCATGACTGGAAGTTGATTTTCTCAGGTTACAATGGGAAGGACCTTTTCCAACTATATTACTACCAGAAGAAAGCACGGATTTGGATTGGGTGTGTGGATCTGAAGAGACTTCTCAGGGCCCCACTTTGTATGCTCGCGTGTTCAGTGTGGAGCACAATGGCTTTTCTCTTGGAGGAAACTAATCTGAAACCAAGCTCCCCAGCAGCTCACCCCATGTGTTCCATCAAACGGACTCTACAGGACCAGGCTAAATCTAATTTGAATTAAAACATCCCCAAAAGTCGAGAGAGTGGGCATTGTATCCTGACTTTTTTGCACAGTGGTTCTGCTTCTAGTGTACCAAACAACTTGCTAATGTACATCACAGACCTTAAAGGAATCATAAATTCTGCTGAAGTCTGGATTATTCCACTCGTAAAAGTAGTCTCTGTGTCTTGTCAGGATCATATTGCTTTTCTATATTTATTTTGTTCACACTCATCCCTTGTTATCCCATGAGGACTCTTAAAATTAGTTTCCTCCAAGAGAAATGTCACTGTACTCCACACTGCACATACAAGCATACAATGTGGGGCCCTGAGAAGTCTCTTCAGATCCACACACCCAATCCAAATCAAAATGTCGGCATAAAATCCAACCTTGGATGATATAGAGGGGAAATAAAAGGTAAAATGTCTGGAGGGAGTCAGAGGAAATGTCTACATTTGGACAAGTTATAACTATAAATACAAGCTAAAGCTTGTTTGTTGTTTTGGTTTTTCTAACCATTCCTTACATGCATGAATCTCTCTTCAGCCTTTGAAAGTTAAGTATCTCAGAATAGTGATAAAGAGGATGGCGTATATGCAACTTGTTCTTAATTTTTATAGTTTATATGGAAATGTGAAAATGCTAATTAAAAGGCTTTACAATGGGAACAGTGGCATTTATGTTTTAGGCTTAGATGAGTAAATGATGATGGCATAAAAATAGAGATCTAGCCAAAAATATACCAGTGCCATATAGGAAACAATTACATATGGCTCTGGACCAGGGTTTAAGCCCTTCCTTCTGATCTTACATTTGACTACTGGGCAGATGGATCTCATCTTCAATTCCAGATTTCATGGTGGGTTTCTGGACTGCAGCTGGGAAAAATATCCAGCTTCTAAACTGAGATGATCTGCTTGGCAAGTTACTGAAAACAGCAGAGATCAAAGTACAGAAAGTTTTTTCCACAGTCAGTTTTCATGTACATCTATATACTATTTTAAACAAAAACATCTGCTTTACTGCTACTACTCTAAGGCTTTCTTAAAGGATGGGAAATAATTCTTTTAAAAATGCTGGACTTTATTAACATTTCAGTTAGCAAACAGGTGTTTTAATCAATTGTAATAGCATATGATGAGAAAAGTTGGAATCTGTGTCAAGCTGTGGATGCTCCAACCAACTTTGAAAGGCAAGGACACACCTACATGCCTGCACAGGAAGAAAGCAAATCTGTGAACCTTTTCTGTGGGAAAACACAGGTACCTGGTCCTACGCTTGTCAGATATCAACGATTTCTTTGACTCGCCTTAACCTTTGGAACAGGATATTGCAGATTTGCCAAGCTTTCCCTGGGGCAAATTTCCCTTTTTCACAGGGAAACTAAGAACACAGCAGTGCCTCCAAGTCTAATCTGGTGTCTTATTTTGATGAGTTGATGAACTCAAGCTTGTGACACCATGTAGTCACAAAACCATGTGCCACATGCCTACAAACACCAGTTTTTCACCACCCCACAGCTGCCATGAGGCCTTTTGCTTATCAGCCCGTGAAGCAACACGTTTGTTATAGTTAAATCAGACAAGTTGAATCCAACTTGTATTTATTAAGTATTTATTCAAGATAGGAAAGCAAACAGCGCTGGGCAGCTAAGGTAGAGTCACCGCTCTGCCTTAGCTAGCGAATTTAGATAAGCAAAGCAGCTCTTTTTATCTTCGGAGAAGTTGTTTATCGAGAATCTTCGCCCCGCCTTTCATCCTGGCTTGAGTTGGCCCCTTTCTTCTGGTCCTTCCGATAACAATAGGTGTTTAAGAGATACAGATTATCCCCCCATAGTGCTGCCACAAAGGCCTTAAGCAGAGAGATACATTATCAGAGTGACACAATATTACAGTCTGACACACATCCGAGACTCCAACCCTCGGAACACCGTGGTTTGAGGCTTAGCTAGTGTAAATGTACAGAGACGTTTTATAACAGCATATATTAATAAGCCTATGAGTCCTGTATCGCTTTAAATTTTGGCAATCGCCATGCACGGTGCTGCAACTCCCTATTATAATAGGGAAATTGCTTTTGGTTACTTATTACATGTTGGTGAGTTATAATTATTTTTGCAGTGGTTATTTTCCATGAGATGTCATCAGAGGGCCCACCTCTACTTCCAATGCCTGCAAACTCCCTTTGCAGGGAACCCGCTGCAGCCCAGTGACCCTGATGGCAATGGAGAAGCTCCGGGACACACAGTCTGGTTCCTTCACTCTGAGCAAGATGCACAAGGGTGGAAAAATAGAAAAAAAAAAGAGGCAGGACAAGCAGAAATTGCTGTGCCAGAAGGTTCCTAAGGAACACATCAATTTGGCAGGAGTGTTGTTAGCAACCGGCACACACAGCCACAGCACTGGGGCAGGCGGAGGGGAAGATGGATGGTTTCTCGGGCTGATGGTTAATGACCCCATCTTCCAGCCCTTCTACAGCCAGCGTAGGGCAGCTGGGGGACAGGGGCAGGGGTTGTGTCCTGCACCGCGGCCTGGCTGCCGGAGCAGCAAGCCAGGCCTCCCACAAACACCAAATCCCTTCAGAAGCTTTCAGTCGATATTTTATTTAGTTTCTTACGAATTCATACAGCTCGGCAGCTTTTAAAGAGCACGGAAAGCGGCTGTTTGGCCAGCGGCAGGGGAGAAGGAGGGTGCGGGGCTCACAGCGGCACGGGGGGCGGGCCGCGGCCCTCCCTCTACCGCGGGCATCGGCCGCATCGCGGCGGGGGGAGTGAGGAATCCCGGAAAGGGGACCGGGGGTTTGCCGCCATAATCCCGCTCCGGGGCGGTCCCGGACGGACCTCAGCCCCGGGCTGCCCCGCCCCGGGCCTGGGCCCGTCCCGTCCACACGGTCGCTCAAGCAACGGCGGCGCCGCCGGGCTGCGGCGGAGGGGGCGGGGCTGAGGGGGCCA